>JAGGAV010008065.1:0-18617 GCA_017657295.1 Termitomyces sp. DKA64 | reverse complement strand
TTTTGCAATGAGAGGCAAGATGACTGGGATGAGCTCCTCCTAGATGCAGAGTTTCAGTACAACAATCATGTTCACTCTTCCACTCAGATGACTCCATTCTTCCTGGACACTGGTCAACATCTCCACAAGGAATTTGAACCTCAAGCATGGCCTTTAGAGAATGACTTGGTGAATGAATTTGTGGACAGGATGAAGAAGGCACAGGAGGAGACAAAGGCAGCATTGGTGAAAGCAAAGGAAATCATGACATGGTACTATGACTGGCAGCAGACACCAGCTCCTATATACAAGCCTGGAGACTGTGTGTACCTGGACCATTCTAACATAAGGACAATGAGACCATCACAGAAGCTGTCACATTGCCATCTTGGACCCTTTGTGGTGGAGAGGAAGGTGGGGCCATTGGCATACCAGCTCAAGCTTCCTGCAGGCCTGTGTCAGCTGCATCCAGTCTTCAATATAGTCAAGTTGTTCCCAGCTCCAGATGACCCTATCCCTGGCCATCATCCTAAGGCACCACCACCACCAATCCTAGTGAATGATGAGGAGGAGTATGAGGTGGAGGAAATTCTGGATAGCAGGATGTTCCAGGGAAAGCTACAGTTCAAGGTGAAGTGGAAGGGGTATGGCATTGAGGACATCTCTTGGAAACCACAGGCCAGTGTATATGCACCAGCATTGATTCAGGACTTTTATTGCAGGCACCCCAATGCACCAAAGGCAATTTGAGACATCTACCCTATCTCAGCAATTGATCAGGCAGTCCACAACTTTTTCTACCCAGTATGTCAAGACACTGCATGCTAGAGGGGGGGTGATGTCAGGGGACTGTTCATACTGGATCCTCTGGTTTGTTAAAGGTGTTGTATATGGTGGAAGCCTATAGAAAATTTTCTTGAGTTGTAGGAGGTCTTGTAGTTGCTTTGTTCTTTTTATTGACTGAGGGAGCAGAGCCCAAATCTGTTAATAGAAGATGTTAGATAGACATCTCAGTGCAACCACAATATAGTGGTAAGCAAACATATATTAAGTATATCTACTTTTTAATAGAAGATGTTAGATAGACATCTAGGTAGATGAATTGGTAGTGAACAGATATAAACTATAAACCTATACACACCTCAGTGCTGCCATGATATAGTGGTAAGTGACTGAGGTGTGGCAGATTTGGAATGTGGATAAAATTGTAAGTATTAGTAATATATATATTCATATATTCAAATAACAAAACCAGTTTAGATGATGATGATGAATCATTCTATTTGTTTTGAGACCTATTTTACACATGAACATAGTGTCCTAGGTCCTGCAGTACATAATGGGGGGTGGTAATTATAGACACTCCAGCTAGTTCTCTGGCCTGATCCCTTTTCAGCTGATGCTGGTTATGCCTCATAGCTACTTTACTATAATTTGACTTTGTTGGAGTTCATACTACTTCCCACACACTAAGTCCCCACACCATCTGCTGTTAACATGCCTTCCCAATTTCTGAACCCAGCTATACTCGGCAGGGCTTAGTCAGAGTTGATTGGTGTAGGGCTGGAACCCAATTGGCCAGCTCAGAGCCTCTCTCTAGTCAACTCTCACCAAGGGTAGTCACAACTCCACTGCTGTCACTCTCAAACAAAATGTAGGTCCACATGCAACAGCTTATCTGGAACATGGTGACTGGGGTTCCACCCTTAACAATGCCCTACCAATATTTGCCCATCACTAACTGCTAAAGAAAACACATGTAATACTACTACCACTACTGCTAATGTCACATTTGTAGACCCCATGGAAGCCTATATTGAATTGCTACCAGCTGGAGAAGAACTAGTAACCTTGACAGTTGCTAAGGACACCTGATCCAGTAATCCTACCATGATGCTAATTGGCAACAAGAAATAGAGTGCATCATGGACAGCAAATCACAGATAATATCAATGTCAGCAGAGGTTGCTAACAAATTCAGCATTGCTTATGACCCTAACATTGTCCTTGATATGCAAAGCACTAATGGCACCTTGGATTGTTTGCTAGGACTAGCAAGGAATGTACACTGCACTATTGGCAATCTAAACTTATACTTGCAGATACACATCATCCAATTCCCAGCCTATTATATTCTATTAGAAAAGCCCTTTGATATAATAACCAAGAGCATTGTCAAGACCCTTTCCAACAACAAAACTATAGTAACAATAACTGACCCAAACTCTGGCCTGACAAGGACTATCCCTACATTTCCATGGGGCAAATATAAGCAACAAAGGCAACCAGTTTGTTAAAATAAAGGTTCAATTAAAATGTAATTATTTAAAATTATAAACCCAAAGAAAATCAACTATGGGCCTATGCAACCCACTCCCTGGGGATCCCAAGCTGTCTAGCTAATTGTCCATTTACTCTATTGGATGCCTTCTTTTTATATCCCTTGTCATGTGCACAGACCATGCATGATATCCACATGTTTTTGGCAGTCATTCTGGGGCTGTGCAGCCAAGCTCATCATACTCACATGGTACTTTTCCTATTTCTTTTTCCACATCTTTTCTACTTCTTTTCCTCACTTCCTCCTGTCTCCATGCATGTTGCAAAGCCTTAGTAAGATGATGGGTTGTTTGGACAAAGGATTGAGGATTATCTGAAGGTTATATGGTGAGGTATTATAGTGTGTCAATGGAATAGAGGTGGATAGGTGCCCAGCCTGGCCATGCTTGGTGTCAGATATTAATACCTGGGCTTGGCCAGCACTGCCACCTGTCAGGTGTATTGGCCTGTGAGTCATGACATTGTTGCTTTGCTGACTTTTGTTTATTTACTTTTATTAACATTTGCTCAGTTGCTTTGAGCTCATTGGTGCCTTGTATTCAAGGTGAGTACCTTTTGTGCCTACATTTTTCAGCATGCACTCACAGTTTCCAATGCAAGTATCAGGAAAATACCTCATCATTATTTCTTGCCTGTCTCTTTTGAGACCAGCATGTCAACATAATGCTGGACAGGTGGGAGTGTTATCACTATCAGAAGCAGGTCTGAGGATATGTGGCAAGAAATATTCAATATATAGTCTGGATCTTTACTGGACTCCCAAGATGCTGTGGATGGAGCATGTTATGAAGAACTCTTGTTTTGGCTCCTCATCTTCCCATTGCCATTCTCATTCTCTACCTCACCATGTTCATTTTGCTCAAGGTGATTCTGTTCTTTTTTATGCTAGTGCTGCCTTCACTCTGGACCTCAATGAAGTCAACTCTTCACAGCTGAGGAAAGAGCTCCTCATGTTCTTTTATGGATAATATGGATTTGAGTGAGAGTTTTGAATTTGGTAAAAGTCTTTCTTGCAGCATGCTGAACAGGTTGGAGTGTTGAAGTTAGGAGGGGGCTCTGCATGTGATTCCCCCTAATTATAAGAAGTTCATACCATTGCTAGTTTAATTTCACTCTGTAACTAAAAGCTTTGACTATTGTTGCCAATAACACTCATTTGCAGTTGTTTTATGTTTGGCACATTGTGTAAATCTCTACAGACCTGAAAAATTTTCCTGTATGTCTTTCATGCTTTTCCATGCCTTCACTGTCTCTATCTTTGACAGAAGGGAGCTAATGCATGATGTATGGGAGGTAGAAATGCATGATCTAAGAGGTATACTAATGCATTATCTATTCAGGGGACAGGAAGCAATGCATTATGGATGGAAACAATGGAATGCATAATTTATAAGGGGGGATAATGCATTGCTTGTCACAACCCATTCCTGGTCCCCTGACCCTTAGGGTAGACCAGTCCCTGGACTTTGCACCAGCCAAGCCCAACAAGCCCTGGAGCATATCCCTCTCTCTCTCTCTCTCTCTGAGAACTCCTACAACCCCCCTCTACCCTCAGTACCTACTCTGGCAAACTCTCATGCTTCTGTGGCAACCTCCAATGCCTCCTCCAGTAGGCTCCATGACTTCCCTGACCTTCCATGAGTGTTTGGATAACTCTGACACTTCCTCCACATGCATTATGGGTATGCACCAAACACTGCCAACACCTGCCTGCTAGTCTCAGGAAGCCTCCCCCCCCCCACCTGGACAGTCATAACCAAGACCTGCCAAGCCTGCCAGCCCTAACCTTAGACCTGCAGTCTCAGAGGTCCCCCTGCCAGGATTTAAGCCCTAGAGTAATATCAGTCATGGTAGTCTTGATATTACTTACTTACTACCCACATATTGTTTCCAATTTCTTATCTGTCTGTTATGTTTCCTGTCTTGTTGTTTCTATCTTGTCTCATATCATCTCAATCCTATCTGCTTCCTTTCTTATCTTGTCCTATCTTGTCTTGTTCTAAGTCTCTCATCTCACCTCATCTCATCTATTTTCCTTATTGTGTTCCATCTCAACTCTATTTCCTCATCTCCAACCTCTGCTTCTATCTCCATGTTCCAGAATCCTTCTCTGCACTTCTGCCTACCTGCTTGGATCCAGTTCCAAGTTACCCCAAGACAACCCTGCCTTCTTGATAGCCACCTCTGGAGCTCCATACCTTATTTGCCAGCACTTGCCCCTTGCTTGTGCCCCTCCAAACACTTTGCTGGAATTCCCCAGACTTGCCTGGACCACTTCTCCAGCCCCATAATATCAGTTTCCCCTTACCTGGAGCTCATCAGATCACAGATTACATGTGTAGATGTCATGTCCACCTAGTAAAGACTCACCCAGTGTAGCTGAGCCCTCATGGTTAGTGGAACCTGACATAATATCAAGACTCTCCCAACTCTCCCTTATTCCATTTCTGATGTCTTTGCATAATGCCATGTACCCCCCCCCACTGGCTACCCACCTAACTTCTATGGTAGGCTGGTACTCAACCCCTACTATGCCCCATTCTATCTGACAATGCCCACCAATTGCTATGCTTCACTGGCTCCTTGATACTGGGTTCTGGATCAGCACAAGGCTCTCTATGGCTCCTCCATTGGCCAGGGACCTCCCCCAGACTGACAATGCCCCTTGTTGTACTCCAGCAAAGGGACCTACCCCCACATGTTGTTGGGAGGATTGCTCAAGACTCCTATGGCCACATGGGTACCTACCACTCTGGTCAACTCAGCCTTCCTCCTCTCAGGACCTTATTATGTCTACCTGGTTTCTGCTGCAGCCCCAGTCCCCCTAGAATGACCTAACAGCTATTTCTCCCCATGGCCTCAACTTCTTGCTGCCCCTCAAATACAAACCCCACCATCTCCTAAAAAGCAATGAGTCAAAGCCTACATCTACCATTGCAACAAGGTCCTCCACTCCCTCTGCCTCTCTTCTGCAGAGTTTGCCAAATGCACATGAGCTCTCCTCATCAGCCTGGGACATCATGACATCTCTGGAACTCTGGAGACATGAGCAGATCATCTCCTCAATTTCCATGAGCATTATCAGCAGGGCACCCTCCCCAAAAACATCAAAGGCACCCTCAGGATTGACACTGGCTTCCAGGACAAACTCCATGTGCTGATCAACAAAGTCCACACTAGTCCCCATGTACAGCAAGAAGAATCCACCAGCACATGCCTTGAAGCTCTGGCCCCCATCCCTCATCAACAGAAAGAGTTGAACATGGCCTCCAACATCTTGAGGGCCCTCAATTCCATGGGAGGACTCTTCACTCAGCCAGCCACCCACACCATCAGTCTGATGGCACACTCCCAGGCCTACTCTGTTTCCTTTCTTGTCTTGTCTTATCTCATCTTGTCTTTTCTTGCTCTAAGTCTCTCATCTCACCTCATCTCATCTATTTTCCTTATTATGTTCCATCTTGACTCTATTTCCTCATCTCCAACCTCTGCTTCTATCTCCATATTCCAGAATCCTTCCCTGGACTTCCACCTACCTGCTTGGATCCAGTTCCAAGTCACCCCAAGACAATCCTGCCTTCTTGATAGCCAACTCTGGAGCTCCATACCTTATTTGCCAGTGCTTGACCCTTGCTTGTGCCCCTCCAAACACTTTGCTAGAGTCCCCCAGACTTGCCTGGACCACTTTCCTAGCCCCATAACATCAGTTCCCCTTACCTGGAACTCATCAGATCATGGATTACATGTGTAGATGTCATGTCCACCTAGTAAGGACTCACCCAGTGTAGCTGAGCCCCCCTGATCAGCAGAACCTGACATTACTGATCATGCATCAAAGTATACTAATACATTGTCTATTGAGGGCAAGGGAGCAATGCATTATGGACAAAAATGACAGAATGTATGATTTACAAGGGAGTATAAAGCATCACAGATCATACATCATGACTAGCAAAAATCAAGTATTACATTGCAAACAAGGTAAGAAGCTGGTCAGTGATGTATAGCTATTGAGAGACACTGTTATTCCACTAAGGATGAAATTGGGGATGAATTGTCATGACAGCATATAATGCAAAGTTTCATGAGGATTGGCCAGGTGAAATGGCTGCAAAACATCACCTAGAATAAAACCTGAATTAAGCCTTCAGGCCAGGTGCTCAGTGCAAAGAATCACCTTATTTGGGAGTCTTGCCCCATATAAGTCATGCATCACACCCTGCACTTTTTGTTGTATACCATTATTATTTTTCAAGGAGCATTTGGGGAGGCTCTCCCTATGTTGTATTGGGCAAGTGTGATGAGGGGGGTTGCCCAGGGTTAATTTGGGCCAGAGATAGATGCCAGCATTGTTCCTTCCCTTTCACTCACCCTCACTCATATCACATCTCTTTCCATTGTTACATTTCCCTTATATATCAGCAGGTTTAGTTTGGGGTGACCTCATTGTCTCACACTGCACTCACAGGTAAGCTTTATATTCTCTTGTAGTAAGTCATCTCACACTGCACTCGCAGTGCACAATCAATCAATTTGATACATTGCCCACATTACATCACATGTTTTCATCATCATGCATCCCCATACATAGCACAATAGACCTGTTGTCCTGCACCAGTGCATGCCCCTACCACCTAGATCTACAGACAGCTGCTTCATCAGATCCTCTTCCCAGATCCCTAGCCCACCCCCCACTGTGTCCACTGAGCCATCAGCCCCCATCTCTCATGAGGAATTCAGCACACTTCACAACTCCCACAGCAAACTTTCATCATTGATCATTGGTGAAAGAACTTGAAAGACTGAATGGCTCACCTGCAGCACCATCCCCTAGCATTGTCCCAGCCACTACAGTGCCTCAAACAGGGGGGGAGTTTGTGCCACCAATCTCTGGTGCTGGCATCAACAGTATGTCATTATCTGCTGCCTCTCTTTCCCTTCACACCCGTTTCCCCAGTGTCAATGCAGCAGTTATCACAGCAATCATCACCCATGAATTCAAGGCCACAGATGTGCACAAGCTTGACCCTAAAAACTATGACAAGGAAACTGCCTACACATTCAATGGGTTGATGAACCAGTTCAAGGTCAGCCATTGCATGGCTAAGGAATACAAGACTCCCTTCACTGTCCTCATCCCCCTTCAAACATATTTTGACATCCTCTCATTTAATGTCAACAACACATTGGCAATGGGAGTTTTCTACAAGTATACAGCCCTCCTCCTAAAGCTCATTGCGGAATATGAATGGACCACCATCTATGAGTACCATGTGGTGTTCTTCAATTGTCATCACACTGAAATGGCTGCAGGCAATTACTTCCAATAGGGAAAGCAGGACAATGACTTGCTCTCCAAGCACGTCCATGGCCACCACAAAGCAGCACCTGCCAAGCAACAAAGGGGCACTACAGGGGCAAAAACAGCATCCAACCTCACAGACCCTTGCAGGAAGTTCAACAATGGTAAATGACCTAACTCTCCCTGCCCATGGGGCCAGCCCCACACATGCTCAACATGTGGGAAGGCTGATCATGGCCGACACCAGCACAAGGACTAGTGTACAAGCCAGGCAAGTCCCCATCCCACCCCTTCGGCTCACCCAAGCCTACACTGGGGCAAAAACACTCAGTCAACCAGCTTCATCACATTGGACCCCATAATCCTTGATCTCCCCCTGCCCCCCCTGTGCCCCAACACCTTGCCTCATGCTAATGCCCCACTACCCGATTCCTACACCCTTCCTTGCATCTCGATGACCCTTAATGACCATGCATGGGAGCACTACTTACATGATTATCCTGACCATACCCTTGTATCTACATTACTACAAATAATATGCATGGTGCCAACCTTGGGTTTGAAGGTGACCGAAATCTAAGTCAGCAGTGCTCCAACCTAAAATCCGCATTCACCAACCCTTCTGTCATTGCCTCCCTAACCAACGACATCGCCGCCCAGGTTGCCAGTGGCCGAACGCACGGCCCGTTTACCTCCCTGCCCTTCCACAACTTCCGCACCTCTCCCATCGGTGCCGTCACCCACAAACGCTGAACCAAAATTCGCCGTATCCACCACCTTTCTTGGCCAGAGGGCAACTCTGTCAACGATGGGATCCCAGATACAGAGGCGTCCATAGTGTACGACATGGTCGATCGGGCCATCGTCGATCTAGTAGCATCAGGGCCAGGCTCCCTGATGCTCAAACTAGACCTCGAATTTGCATTCCGCCACATCCCGGTCTTCCCAGAGGATTGGCCGCTCCTTGGCTTCGAATGGCTGGGGAAGTTCTACCACGACGTAACACTCGCGTTCGGAGGGCGTTCGGCCCTATATATATTCAACTTATTCGCCGAAGCATTGCACTGGATCCTCCAGCGCAGCATCCCAGCGTGGGTTCGCCACTACCTCGACGACTTCCTCAGCATCTTTTCCCCCAGCACCCCCCGCCACATCGTAGACGAGTCCTTATCCTGAACATTAGACCTCGGGACCCAGCTCGGTCTAACCTTTCAGCCAGCAAAGGTCAGCGGGCCCGACACTACCATCGAGTTCTTGGGCTTGGAACTCGACTCTCACCCCCCGGCATGGGTCTTGACTCCCATCCCAGATCCCAGATCCTACACTTCGTGATCGTAATGGCTACAGTATATAAGGCTAATATCAGCTGCCCAAATGCGGCTCACCGAACAGGGGTCCTTGTGACATACAATTGGTGTATGTTCCATTGACTTTCTTGCACGCTACACACTCAGGTCATTCCATAGTCCTTCTATACTCCTCCAGGTAGACTCCATGCATATATTTGGGTCATTGTGATGAACTCCTTACGGTGTATCAGTCCTCATATATCCTCTTGTCCGTGAATCTGGAAATTTTCAATGCAAAAAGAATCATTCAAGTTACTCATTCCTACCTGGCAGAAAATAGGCATGAGCGTATTTCATTCGGGTAGAATTTGAAGAATCGACTGTCCTTTAAATTCAAGGCTTCGACAGGGAAGTTTACACAAGGATGACCAGTGTACCGTCCGAGTCCGTCTTTTTTCTCCCTGATCCTCTTGCGGACTGGCCCTGGAAGCGCGACATCAGTCCACACTATCTCCAGGCCAAAGCAGAATCATCAGCATAGATACGAAGTTTTAATGGATTCCCACCTCATGTGCGAAAGGCACTTGACCGAGGCGAATTTGGTGAGTTTTGCCTGTCTGATTGCTGAAGAGTGGTTCAAATTGTCGTACTATCAGAACTGCTTGCTGCTCTTGCATATTCCCTCGAGAATAAAGGCATAGTCATATTTGTTGCTCATTCTTATTGTTTACATATCCATGGCGATGCAGACGTCGTTCGCGCGGGTTGTGATTACGTCTTTTTGTTTGCGCTATTTGATGAGTACTCTGATCTTATGACGGCTCACGAAGTTCAGCAACTAGCCATGATAGTCATGGATGCTTTACGGAATCCTGACAAGGCCAGGCCAGCTGGAGAGTGCATCATTGGAGAGGTTGCCCGCCAGTAAGTCCTGAGCTTATGATGCCATACTATCGAATGACCATTGGACTGGCTCATTGTGTTCAGGTTCTGGCAGTCGTCATTGAAGTTTGCATCCGAGGGTGCACGCCGTCGGTTCATCAAGGGATTCGACGAATACACTACTACAGTTGTTCAAGAAGCTCAGGATCGTGCTCAAAATCTTGTCAGGAACATTGATGAATATATCCTTTTTCGCCGTTCAGCAGTCGGGATGAAGGCGACCTTCGTGCCTATTGAATTTTCACTCGATCTTCCGGATGAATTTTTTGAAAATCCTGTTATTCAAAGACTTCTCGATATCGCCAGTGATTTGATCGGGCTCACAAATGTAAGCCTTGTTTTCTCGGCCATTTAAGTCTCATTTTGTGCCTGGACTAGGATATGTATTCTTATAACGTCGAGCAAGCCTGCGGCCAAAATCACAACATCGTCACGACTGTCATTCATCACAAAGGCATTGGTTTGAATGAGGCAATGGAGTGGGTCGGTGACTACTGCTCAAATCTTACGCGCGATTACTTGAGCGACCTACGCCATGTGCCATCTTTTGGCGAAGCACTTGACGGTCAAGTGAAACACTACTTGGATGGTATAGCTTACTGCGTCAGGGGAAATGATTCTTGGAGCTTCGAGGCTCGGAGGTACTTCATGGAAGGCGGATTGGATATTCAGAAGAGTAGGAGAGTTGTCCTGCTTCCTCAGTCAGTATCTTCTAGAAAAGTGCGCTGATACTGATCGATGATCCATTTAATTCAAAGGGAGTCTTCAAATCAATAATAATATGCTCGCGGCCATGCTTCGGAAATCACTTCTGCGCCTGTCCAAAAGCGCTGACTCTCAAACACTCAGTTCAAGGGTTTTCATATGGTTTCAACACTATAATTACTTGACAGCCAGCATTTAGAGTTTCTTCTGCATACTTAGCTCACGGTAGCATCTAAAGCGTTAGTCACTCAATTCAAATGGTTTCAAATTGCTTGGAAACCTAAGAATTTCACCTTGAACCCTAAGCTTCGTATGCAGGTAACCTATCTCCTTTCTCTCTCTTCCATATCTCTGCTAGCGCATACGCCTTCCGTATCTGTTTCATCCCTAAACTATCATCGACTGCTTCTTCGAGCATTGTCCCTCAACGCGTCTCTCGCTCTCAAACATGTCCTGGGGCCTCATTAACGTGGGTATTCGGTATGAATGCATTCTATTGAGGTACTAGATCGACTATTCAGTTGAGCGTTGTGGTAGAGAACATACTCATGGAATGTTGGCTAAAGGAGTTTTCAAGGGTGGAGGGACGGCATGTCCTACAGCAGTGAAAAATCTTGTTATTGGAGAAGAATTGGACAAAATGGCTATCCACTTATGGAGTGAAAAAATGGGAAAATAAATGGCGCACAGATGTGGATGGGAAAATAGCGAATTTGAGGTATGGTGAACTGTTACAAGAAGGGAAAAGACAAAGAAAGGAATTTGTCATGGATCGAGGATGAGGAAAAGTGAGGCGACGAAGAAAGGCCAGAACAGGCGAGGGATTGAGGAGTCGGAACCGAAGAAGCGCCGCGGGTGTACAAATAAGGGAAGTGTCAAATTTAAAGTTTTGGCATTCCGAAACCAACCATCGGTTGGTTTCACAAATGGTCCTAGAATAGATCCACTCGTAGCAGTATAAAAGAACCCAGTATGTTCATAGAATAACAATTTCTCGGACCCCAATTTTGTGCTGTTCTTAAAGTCTCGCTCTCGACGTAACCGCGGGTTCCAGGGGTAAAGAGTGTTTTCGGAGCGGTTAGCATTCAAGTCACCTGTCACAAGTTACCTCTTCCATTGAAGACTGTAGGCCGTCTTCGGCACAGTGCCAATGGACATTACTTCTTTCATTCTCACACCTAACACTCAAACACAAGCATGGACTGTTGGTAGGCCACACTGCGGCCGTTATAAAGGTACCATCAACCTTGACATCATTGTCTATTCACTGTTCTCATGGTATTCCTTTGTCTCTCCCTCTTCACACATATCTATACAACACTAAAAGACACGCACATACAGAATACGCATATCACTTTACATACCTGGCGTAGAGTACCGAGATTACCCTACCCCCGCCCCTTAGCCCTGCATAGTGGCTTGCCGGCGGTATAAATAGAATTCATTCACACATATTATTACACTCTTGGCGACCTCGGACCCTGAGCTCCAGTCGATCAAATCTTATCAGCGTGTCTTTGTCTCCACGCTTGATCAATTCCCTTTGTCTACTATGTAGCGAGCTTGCACTATGGGATACACCTCCCCCCCCGTCCTACCCGCATATCCGCCCCGCCAAGCTCAATGCCCACTGGCCTTCCTCGGAACCCCCTTTCGATCGCATAACCGGCGAATTTGTGAAGTGGTCAACGAAGCTCGAAATATTCTTGCAACAGAGTGGACTGGACCGCTACATCTTCGCGCCTGAGACGAAGCCTGATCGCTTAATAGCTCAGCCCAATGCGGTCACTGAACCCAACGCGTATGCCAACTGGCTGTCGAACAATGATCTTATCATCGGTGTCATCTGTGCGGCTGTATCTGAAGCCGAGCAGGAAGGGCTGGTGATGGACGGCACGGCCAAGGAATGCCATCATGCCCTGAAAGCACGAGCACAACGCGAAGGACCGGTCGAGCGAATTGCTCTCGTCCGCGAGGCTCTGTCCACCTATGCACCAGTGTCCGAGCCCATTGATACCACTGCCCGAAAAATATGCGACCTCATCGACCGCGCCTTTGCGAAGGGAACCATTGACAAGGATGTCTTGTATCGCACTCCTCAAAAGTCGTCATTCGAGTCGGTCCAGACGCAGGTCTCGCGTGGACTTGCTGATTCGACAAAAGAGGCTCCAACACTAAATCAGGGGGCAATACCATCAAGAACGGCATTGCTGTCAAGGGAGTAGATGGTCAGGCGTACATTGTGGACATAACCCATCTTCAAAAGATCCAACTCAGCCACCAAACCCGACGCCACCAAAACAAGTGAATTTGCTGGGATCGCCACTTCCACCCCCCTGCGATTTCTTCGAATATCAGGGCTTTGTGGCAATTGTCAATAACTTAGACAACCTCAACGATGAATCCAGGATGACCATTGACTGGAACACTCACACAACTCCCCATCTCGATATGATCTTAGCAACGACTGTCATTGTGCCACTGAACCAGACGGAGAAGACCCCGCTTGCATCTCTCACTGGGAAACCATTCTATATGGATTCTGGAGCCACCATCCACATCTTATCATGCTGATCCGACTTCGTAACCCTCCAGCCTATCAAGCCTTGTCCAGTCAAGGGAGTAGGAGGATCATCCATCCAGGCTATCAGCATAGGAATAGGAAAGATCTGTCTGCGTGTCCAGAAACAGATTGAGTTGGTACTTGAGAATGCCTTGTATATCCCTAACTCCACTGTTTGCTGATCTCCGCATCAGCTTTGGCTATCAAAATGGATGCCTCTACTACCTTTAGCTGCACTGGTGTTATGATTGTAGATGAAAACAGTGGCATTTTCCTAGCCTCAGGGCCACTCATACCTGGACAGTGCCTCTATACACTGGACCTCCAGTCTGCACTTGCCAAGCATGCTTTGACTGCACAGCACCCCATCAACTCAGACAGTTGGCACTGGCAATTAGGCCATGCAAATTATCAGGTTGTTGCTACCATGGCATGTGCTGATCTGCTCCCAGGTATGCCATCTGCCTCCCTCTTTGCACAGCCAAAATGTGACCTCTGTATTCTTGGAAAACAGACCAAGTTGCGAGTTCCTAAAGTGTGGGAGGGGCACAGGGCAAATGAGAGCTTGCAGATTGTGTGGATAGACCTAGCTGGCCCAATGCATGTGCAGTCTCATACAGGAAATA
The DNA here is from genome assembly GCA_017657295.1 of Termitomyces sp. DKA64. Classification (NCBI taxonomy): domain Eukaryota; kingdom Fungi; phylum Basidiomycota; class Agaricomycetes; order Agaricales; family Lyophyllaceae; genus Termitomyces; species Termitomyces sp. DKA64. The sequence goes on along the minus strand of JAGGAV010008065.1, from coordinate 4,871 downwards.
AATACATTATGAATCTTGTTGATGACTACACCAATATGCCATAGTCTATACCACTCAAGTCCAAGAGTGATGCACTCTTAGCACTGCAAACCTGGGAAAAGGCAAGAGAGCTTGAAAGTAAAAAAAGGTTGGGATATACTGTATAGGGCATGACAGTGAGTTCAAGAGTCACCAAATGGAGGCTTGGCTGGCATTGACAGGTTTGAGACAAGAATGACAAGAATTGGGAGCTCCATATATATCTGAACATATGGGACAGGTTGAATGCATGCACAGAACACTTCAAGGTAAAGCCAGAGCAATGTGACCAGTGGCAAAATGCCCAGTATCACTATGGGACAAATTCTACATGCACACTGTACATCTACATGCAAAACTAAATCCCTCAATGGCAAGACACCATTTAAACTCTGGCACAATTGCATACCTGACTACTCATATATGTATGAGATTGGATGCTGTGCATTTGTCCTGATCCTAAACCAACACAACCCTAAGCTTAATGCTTGAGAAATTGAGTGCATTCTCATAGGCTACACACAGAACTCAAAAGCATACCAATGCTATGATCCAAGGACATGCAAGATTTATGTGTCTTATCATGTATGGTTCCTTGAATGGTGTGACAGACATCCTGACAAAATATTGCAAAAAGCAATGGAAATACAGAGTACAAATCCTGAGTCAAACTCAATTAATCAAATAAAAAGAAGCAGCAGCAGCAAATGAAGACACATCCATTCCACTCTATCAACCAGACTAGCAGGATCCACAAGGGGATCATCTGCCAGAGGCACATGTGGAGCCAGCAGGCCCATGTCTTTCAAGTTGTGTACCCATTCCTACAGCCAAAGCAAGCCCAAAGAACCCACCACCCACATGCTTAGAACATGCAATTCAACAGTCTCACAGAGCTGGCAAAAGAATCAAAGCTGCCAGACTGAAGAAGTGACAAAGTAGAATCACAGCCACCAAGCCTCCTGCAAACCATTGATCTTACAGATGGAGGCAATGCAAGTGCTCTGGTACCTGATCTTGCTGATGTCATGAATATACAAGAGATTGAACATCTACTTGCCCTCATGGAATCCTTGGGAGACCCAGCCTTTGATCTTAATGATGGGCCTCATACTTGGAAGGAAGCCAAGGAACTCCACTATGCAAAGGAATGGGAAGCAGAATACCATGACAAGTTACAGTCTCTCACAAATATATGGGAGTTTACAAGTTGATACCATGGGACCAAGTACCAGCAGGCCACAAAGTTTGACAGGGACAACCAGTTCTCAAAATCAAACATGATGAAACCAGGAAAGCTGTTTGATTCAAAGTATGCCTCATGTTTAAGGGATTTGAATGGATCTATGGAAGGGATTATACACAAACTACCTCACCAACTGTGTTGTATAGAATCATGGCAAATCTTGCTCCACTTGGCTGCCACTCAAGGCTGGGATGCAGCCTGGATCAACATCAAGACAGCCTTCATGTATGGCTTACTCCCTGAAAATGAAGTTCAGTACATGAAACAACCAGAGGGATTTGAAGAACCTGGTGAGGAAGGCTGGGTATGGTGTTTGTTCTGTGGGCTCTATGGAATGAAGCAGGCTGGGCACATCTGGAACAGAACACTCAATGACAACATGCTATCATGGGGCTTCACATGCCTCCCTTGCAAGTCATGCATCTATTACTGGAAATCTGATACTGGTTCAGTCATAGCTGCAGTACACATTGATGATTTCTTGTCCATAGCAAACACCAAGGCCAAAAATGAGCACTTCAAAGACCAGCTACAATCTGTCTGGGTGATATCTGATCTTGGACTCCCTCAGTTTGTTGTTGGAATTGCAGTTGAATGGAATCATGACAACTGCCAGGTGAAGCTCTCCCAGACCACTCTCATTGGCAAGATCATAGCCCAATTTGGTCAATCAAATGCTACACTATTATCCCTCCCCATGGAGCCTGGACAGAAACTTTGCAGGACAGACAGGACATCCCTACCCATGATGAAATTGCTACCCTGGAGAAGATCCCATATCACTTGCTTATTGGCTGCCTACTGTATGTGGCCATCTCAACCCATCCAGATATTTGTATGGTATGCTATCTAAAAGAGACTCTTAACCTAGAGCTAGTCTTCAGAGGCAGCAACAAACCTGTTAACCTCATTGGGTTCACCAATTCAGACTGGGAAAACTGTCTTGATACACAATGCAGCATTGGCAGCTATGCATGGAGTTTGGGCTTAGGATTGATCTCTTGAGCTGCATGCAAATAGAAATCAGTGATGGCTTCATCTTGTGAAGCCAAGTATATGGTGGCCTTTGAGGGTTCTCAGGAATGTGTCTGGCTACATGCCCTGCTCAAGGGTATGTATAGGCTATGACATTACATCCAAACCCATGCCAATCCTATGCAACAACAATACTGCCATAATTTTTCAGAAGACCTTGTCCTTCATGCACATGTCAAACATGTCAACATCAAGTATCACTTCCTCCATGAGCATGTCCAATCCAATGAGATCTGTATCCTCTATGTAAACACTAAACACAATGCTGCTGACCTATTTACAAAAGCTTTGCCAGCCCCTCTCTTTACATGCTTACATGCCTTAATAGACCTCCAATAATGCCATGACCATATGCAAGGAGGAGCACTCTATACTACAGCAAGGTTTCTGGTCAGGAGGAGTTTTAGTAGGCCACACTCTAGCATTATAAAGGTACTGTCAACCTTGACATTGTTGTCTATTCACTGTTCTTATTTATTCCTTTGTCTCTCCCTCTTATCCATTCATCTACCATGACACAAACAATCTCCATTGTCTATGCAGCTTATATATACTGTTACATACCTACCTGCACCCTCAATTAACTATACCATGCACTGAGGGTGAGTTGCTACTGTACATGAACCTTTGGACCCACATGCTGACATACTTTACATAGACATTTAACTTACCAATCTATCCAGGTACAGTAGCTGCAGTTAACTATACTGTGTATAAGGGCAACCTCTGGGAGCAATGGCTAAATCATGCAGCTAGCAGAGGGGAATCTGAAGTATATTAGAACTGTAATTGATGATACAAATGGTAAACTATTCACCTAGCAGAGGGGAATCTGAAGAGAACAAGTCTAAGGATCCCTGCTGCTTGGTGCAATGCATCAACAGGTGGCAGAGGCATGGGAACAACTGTGTAGGTAACCAGAGTTAGCTGAAGTGCTTGACAAGGGATCACAGAAAGTTCCAGGGGTCTTTAGAGATCTCCAGGGACCTGTAGAATGCCTGGGAGATGTCAAATGAGCCTTGGGGGAGCAGAACTAGTTGAGGAGAGTCAGTGTCAGTCAGGGGTGGAGGTTGGAAAGAGTAGTCCCCTGACATCACCCCCCTCTCTAGCATGCAGTGTCTTGATGCATGGGGTAGAAGAAATTCTGAATCACCTGGTCTGCTGGCAAGAGGGGATAGATTCCTTGGATGGCTTGGGGTGTGTCCAGGTGTTGTCAGTGGAACTCCCTGGCCAGTCCAGGCACATGCACATTCTCCCAGGGTTTCCAGGAGATGTCTTTGATTCCATAGCCCTTCCACTTCACCTTGTATCATAGTTGCTGCCAGAATAAATGGCTATCCAGGATCTCCTCCACCTCATACTCCTCACTGTCATTGACTACCACTGGAGGTGGTAGAGAGTGCTGGACATTGCCCCAGAATAGGGTCTGCTGGGGCTGGAGTCAGTTTGACCACATTGAAGACTGGATGGAGCTGGTGCATTTCTGCAGGGAGCTGGAGTTGATAGGCTAGGGGCCCTACCTGCCATTCTACCATGAAGGGTCCTAATTGCTGGTGCAAGAGCTTCTTCAACAGTCAGGTGGTCATAATATTGGAGGTGTCCAGGTAAACTTGATCTCCAGGCTTGTACTTGGGTGCCAGGGTCCTTCTATGGTCATAATATTGTGCCATGTTGTCCTTTGTTTTTGCCAGCACTGCCCAGGCTTCCTCCTGTGTGATCTTCATCTGGTCCACAAACTTGTTCATGGCTTTGTTCTCCAAAGGCTGGGCCTGTGGTTTGAAGCTCATGCATGGGTGATGTTTGGTGTCCAGGAAGAAGGGTGAAACTTGGGTGGCCATGTGAACATGATTGTTGTACTGAAACTCAGCATCAGGAGGAGTTCATCCCAGTTTTCCTGGTGCTTGTTGCAAAAGAGGCAGAGGTATTGTTCAAGCTCCTGGTTCATGCATTTAGTCTGGCCATCAGACTGCAGGTGGTAGGCAGTGGAGGTGTGGAGCTCCATGTTGAGTAGTTGGTAGAGCTCCCAGGTAAAGTCCACCACAAATTGTGGATCCCAGTTGGATATGCAGACCTCAGAGAGGCTATGCAACTTCCAGACATTCTTCCAGTACAGGTTAGCAGTGCCCATGGCAGAGCAAGTGGTGTGGGTAGGGATGAAATGTGCTTGCTTGCCACAGAGGTCCACCACTACCATGATGGCATTGTAACCATGGGCATTGGGGAGCTCTACAATGAAGTCCACCAAGGCAATGCTTCATTGCTCCATGGGGATAGGCAGGGGATGGAGCTGTTCAGAGGGGAGGCAATGTTGGGGCTTGGTCTGGAGACAGAGATTGCATGTACTAGTGTAGGACCCAATATACCAGGACATCTGGGGCCACCAATAGTTCCAAGACACTAGCTCCAATGTTTTTCACTGGCTGGGGTGTCCTGTGATCTGGGAGTCATGGTGTTGCTCTATGATCCTCTGGCAGAGCTCCAGGTCATTGGGCATGTAGATACAATCTTGGAAGGTCAGAAGTCCATTGCAGAAGGCCCATTCATCAGCATGGATGGACTTGACACTGGTGGT
>JAGGAV010008064.1:0-18681 GCA_017657295.1 Termitomyces sp. DKA64 | reverse complement strand
TTTGAAGACAACAACTTTGATGTCCTCTGGTGGCCAGCCCAATTCCCTGATCTTAACCCTATTGAACACCTCTGGGAATACCTCAAGGAGCAGCTTAGGCAGTATGAAACACTGCCTCATGGTGTGGGTGAATTGTGGGAGAGGGTTGCAAAGGAGTGGGATGGAATACCAGTAGAGGTATGCCAAAGACTGATGGAAAGCATGCCTAGAAGGATTTAAGCAGTTATCAAGGCAAATGGAGGACATACAAAGTACTAAATACCAAAATTAGAGATGCTCAAAAAACTGTCCCAATAAGTGAATATTTTAAAATAGCCATTACTCCATCAGTTCTGATTCAAATTACATAAGCTAGGGTGCAATTTGTAGCCATGATGCCAAAGTATTTTAAATAATTTAGCCAGATTCTTAAATACTTCCAATCCTTCATGCCAATGTCATCTTTCAAAAAGTATAAAAGATTGGGACAGTTTTTTGAGCCACTGTATACAGCTTGGCATATAGAAATCAGATTGGATACCAGACACACACTTACAGCATTTATAGTATTTGCATGTCCAACAGGTACATAGAACCAATATAGTCTATTGTACACAGACTGAGTAATTACATGTCCAACAATGTATATATACCTGATGCTCATTCTCAGCAGTAATCAAAACTACACACAACTGTAGCTGAACCCTAGTCAACCTTGAACCAACTAACTGAGGATAACAGCCAAACCAGATCTAAAACCTGACTCTGAACCTTGACCAGATGGGGAAATTCATGGGGTACATACAAAATATCCATGTGAGATTGTTCAGATGTTGTGCATAGCAGGCTGACTTTCAAAGGACTCCCAGTTCATTTCCTTGCTTCTCGTCCCCAACCCATATGACTTTTCCTTATGCTCCTGCCTCTGCCCTGTCTGTTAGTCCTACTTTCAGCCCCCAGACTGTACTGGTTCTCCATTAACTGTTTGGACAATTGGTGGGCCTCTGACACTGCCACTGACTCATGTCATTGCTGACAAATCATTTATATTCTCTTTTTACATCATACTGTACAGTGGCTTCCCATGCTTCTTGTCCCTCAGGAGCATCACACATGGCATAGGAGATTCCTATACTTGTTCTCTTTGGATCTCCCTTTGACAGGTCTGTAGTTAGGCTTGTAAACACTGTACAGTATGGAATATACTCTGGATCTCCCTTTGCAAGCCACAGCCTCCAGAGTTTGCTGTTACACTGACCCACCACTGACCCACACTGACATTCCCTTCACAAGAAAGTATGGACAAAACTTAACATTGCTCTTGGCTACTTATCCTTACTTCTTCAACATTGTGACATTGTCCTCCTCATACTTTTGGCAGCCAATATTGTTTCTCATGGCAATACTGAAAGAGAAACATGTCATCCCATTTCTCTGACATATTTTTATCCTGGAAAGTCTTTTTCCATCATTCTAGTCCTTTTTCCATTGTCTGGATTTCTTCCCATACAAAATACCATTCTTAGAAGCAGGGTAACATGTTTCTTATAATGGAAGTTATAATGGAAACAGGTCCTATGACCAGCAGTGTCAGTTACCAAATGAGCGAGTTTCAAATGCACATATTCTTTTTTTTTATTGTACCCCTCAGCCTTCTGATCAACCGCTTCTCAGCTTTTGTTTTTTTGATCCAGCATGACTTACCTTGCTCTCCGTATTCTACATGGATCATTGGATCTTCAGAATATCATGTCCTGTTGTGGTCATCCTCTCCATACACATATTCCCATGTGTTCTCGTCCCTTCTTGATTCGACGTGGCCATTATTTTGCCTTGTCCACTGCTCCCCTTCCCGATTGTTTGGAAGTCTTAGGCATGTTTTTGACTTGATCATATTTCTGCTCGAGGATGTTTACTGGTTTTCCATGAAACTGCTGCATGTCATAGTAAGCTGCAATGTTTACCTGCTCTGTATATATACCCACTTTATAATTCTAGTAAAAGTGCTAATGACACAGAAATTTGAATATCACTTTGATACTGACTAAATGTACAGCTATCTCGGAGTGTCGACAGGTGTCTGATGTTTTTCACCACTGACCCCAGGTGGAGACGTAAACTGATGTGTCGGGATTTGACGGCAGTGTGGAGGAGAGCAAGGGAACTTCGCACAGCAGTATGTAGCTGACAAGTCGTGACATGTGAAGTTTGGTTCCAACTTTGTTTACTTTACCCTGGGACATATCCCACGACCGTGGGATCTCGACGCTCAGTAATCATCATTCTAAGTGATTAGCCTGAAGTAAACCTAACGAGTTTTCTCTGTCTCTGACGTTTGATTACACTTACATGGACTTTGCCATCATTTCCTGAAGATGCCCCTCGCCATCAGTTTTTTCTAGGACCGTGGCTTTGACGTGGGGATTTCTGTTTGCGAAAAATCATAATGTAGAGACGACAACCGAGATGTGCAAATGAGATCTGAATGTTGATGGTGATTCGGCGATGAAGGTTCCGCAAAAGTTAGCCAAGTTAAAGTCATTACTCAAGATCACCAAACGGTCATGAAGCTTGATGTAACAGGATTTTCTTTATTCATAGCTCAACCTTGACTTCAAACTAGATCAACCCGTGTTTTTCATTTGAACAATAGTGTCAAAATAACTGCAGTCAGAGTCGGGTGTATCCAAGTCCCGATTATAGGACCTCCCAGTTGAGCTAATATAAGTAACACCAGCTCTTCCATCGGACGAAAAAGCGAAGGAGAACACAGAACGAACATGTTTAGAAAGGCTCATCGACCACACATAAATACCTCAAGACAGAGTTTCTTCCCTCGGCCACGAATTATGGTATGACCCGTTTAGTCACTGATTGATCATTCGGCAATGAAGTTTCTGTGGTTAAAGGCATCCATACATCTGGAGTGCGTCATGAAGAATTTTTTTCAACGACCAGGTTGGTGTATGTTTCTATTTTAAGTCCATGGAAGTATGAACTGCCACTTTCTTGTAGGATCACTGAGACCCAATGTGCACTGAAAACTAATCAGAGGAAGTTGGGGCTTGAATACATTAATGTGTACCTTATGCATTGTCCTATGGCTGTGCGTGGTGAGGACAAAATAATCTAAAAACGCATCTTCGACCTCTTTCAGTCACGCTCAATTTCCTTCTCAGATTCGGCACTTCAGCCAGACAAAAGTCCAACCTTCCTAGAAACATGACATTCCATGCAAGCAGTTCTAATGAAAAGTAAAGAAGCTCTCGACTGCTGCTTGAAGCACGGTGCTAATTGCAGAATTCAGGGAAAACAAAGCCGTTGGCGTAATAAATAATTTCTTACTGAAATATCTCTCTTGTCTCATCCGACAACGACCAGCCTGGGATGCATCGTTCCGTTTGTGACTCCCATTCTCCCGATTCGGCTTGTTCATGATTCGGCTGGTCTTACAACCACCTTGGCTGGGATTTTTGCCAAGGTGGCATCATGCATGAATAAATCTACTATTACTAAGTTGTAAAGTGTGCGTAAACTGAGGGAACAAACAATCGTTTCTTTGGTCACAAGTTCTCAATCAATAGTATCCCGGGCAACGAAGACGAAAATAACAGTCCGAGTTTCTCTGCTTCCACAATTAAACCTATTAGAGTGTGCACCAACTTTTTTTCCTGAAATGCTTGATCTCGGATCGCAAAGTATCAATAGTGAGAATTTTTTTCCTAAAAGGGGAGCACTATACGGCTTTGGTGGGTGAAGTTCAAACAGTCAAATGACCCCGGCTCAGGAATTCCAGACGGCTCGGCGCCACTTATAAACAGACTTTCGTCCTGAAAATCAAGTCTTGGCACGATGAAACAGACTTCAAACTGTTGATCGGCGGCACTTCCCTTGACATCGTGTCATTGGACAGGTTAAAAGACCGCTCTTCGGTGGTAGGAGACTTGGACATCAGTTCCCTGTATCTAACCATGGCTATCACAGAGAACGAGGTTCGTTTATTGAGGAAATCTGAAGCTGGTAAAGCTAAGTGTGTTTATTTCTCATAGTCGAAGCTTATAGCCATCTTTGTTCAATCCTGTCTTTGGGGTAGGTTGTGTTCATCTGTCGTTTGATATACAGGTATGTACAAGGCTAATCGCTGTCATTCGAAGGCGCCTTCACGGTGATGTTCATTCTCACTTATTGGACCCTGGTACATCGCCGACCAAGTGGACGTCCACTCAACGAACCAATGGTTGCAGTTTCCATACTTATGTTTATCCTTGCTACAATGGTGAGTCATATCTCCACATCTTAAATGGATAGTATTTATGCTTGCTTTTATCAGCAACTTGGAATCAATTTCACCCGGATAATTCGGGGTTTCGTTATTCATGAAGGACACACTGAAGACTACTATAATGTACTGAACGAATTCACTCAAATCTTTGGCAGTGCAATGTATATCGTGCAGACCTTTGTGGGTGATGGTGTGGCGGTAAATATAGGTTTCATTTGCGAAGTCCTCTATCTGACGGGACAATTAGATTTACAGGTGCTATATTGTGTGGAGCAGACGTTCTGTGTTCATCCTGATCCCCTGTATACTTTACATCGGTAGTCTAGGTAACTCATTCTCTTACCTCTGTTTACTAATGCTCACGGACACTCACATTCCAGTCGCCGGTATTGGAATACTGGTTACAATGGGCCAAGCCACAGACGGTTCCCTGGTATTTATGAATAGGCTTGGCCGTTGGATTTCGAGCTTTTTCGCTTTGACTCTGGTCACCAGTACTACCTGCACCTGTAAGTTGACGGGAAATTCACCACTTGATTATAGAGGGTACTGATCAAACTTAACAGTCATGATTGCTTCAAGAATCTGGTACCTCAATGGTATAAGTGCCCGTACAGGGATCCGCACCAATAACCTTCATCCCATCGCTCGTGTTGTTGTGGAATCGGGAGCTATCTACTCGAGCATGTTAATCGCACTACTTATCCTGTATGGTCAGAAATCATGGTTCCAGTATATTGTTGTTGATGCGGTCAGTTTTCTGTCAATCCTTCTGTCACACACGACACTCACATTTTGCCGTCTTAGCTATCGTCCCTTATTGTAAGCTTCATTGTGCAGCAGGTGGAGGGATCATGACATTGACCCTGCCGCTTACCAGGGGATCGTCTTCTCTATTATTATTGTCCGTATCGGCCTGGGCATTGCCATAGACCCAGACACCGTGCAGGGTACGATGTCAAGTACAGCTAATGGAAGTTCTCCTAGGCATGGCGACTCCCGCACCGTCCACGAACTGAGCACCTTTGAAGCCTTAGGTAACCAAGACACTACAGTTACCTCCTACCATGCAACCAAAGTCGATCTGGGGGAATCCATGACTTCTGGACAATCCGATGATGTTACCTTGACGCGTGAAAAGACTGTTGAAGGCAACTTGAGAGTTTGAATCTATTCTTCAGTTGTAGGTTTGTTTGTTTACCGACAGGATATTTATATTTATGCCAGCATTTATGTTGGAAACTATAAGACCAGAAAAGCATCAATTTCATCCCCAGCACCCTTTCTTGCTTGAGAACTAGTGACATTTGTAAAATTCGAAGGACATCAGTCCTCACACTGCAACAGCAAAAGGACCTAGCTATATGCTAGAATGAACAGGAGATATGTGTACTAACCATAGTAACCAGCCCATGTTGACAGGGATGATGCATCTTTCTTCACAATATGAGAAACTATACCAATTGGTTCCTCAAGGAATGCCCATGAGTCCAGAGCAACATTGGTTGCTCAGGAAGCCGATTTTCGAGACAGGATGTCACATTTCTATTTGCAAGTGTATCCATGCCATGTGTTCCATCAAATCTCCTATAACTGTAATGAAAATGTTGTAGTTACACTTACAGATTCACCCTGACATGAATAATACAATTTATACTCAGGGGCATCAATTTATACTCAGGGCGGTGCACTCCCGAGATAGCTTATGGCTACCACAGTCAAACTCTACCATGAGCTTCTAGCCATGTGCCCCAGATGGAGAGCATCCACCCAAGAAAGACCTGCTGTCTTGAACCTGCTGTCATCTGATCATGACTTAGGATCAGCACAGTCTTCCTTTCACCACTGCTCATACCTTACAATACATACCTTACAATACTATAGTTGCCTAGTTCTAAACATTACCCTCCCCCACTTTCCACATCACATGTTTGCTTGAGGATTGTCTTTCTCAAAATACTGACATTTATACACATGTAGCCCTCTTTCATGAAGTTATTCTCTCCACATACTCTCATCCTTGGGATTCCTAGCAGGTTCCTCAGATGGAAAAATCATTACTGTGCATAGCAAGCTGACCCAGCTCTCCCTCATACTGACATTCCCTCAACCAGTAAATTCCAGATGTATCCACAGGTACAGCCAAAATTTGACATTGTTAATCACTATTTATCCTTACTATTGTGCAATGGCACCATTTTCCTCCTCAAACCTGTGCTGTTGGCATACAACACTCCATGTGGAAGAACTGGAAGAGAAACATTGTAAGGGCAACCTCTGAGAGTGATGGCTAAATCATGTGGCTAGCAGAGGGGAATCTGAAGTATATTAGATGGGTAATCAACAATACAAATAGTAACAAATCACCTAGCAGAGGGGAATCTGAAGAGAACAAGTCTAAGGATCCCTGCTGCTTGGTGTGGCACATCAGCAGGCAGCAGAGGCATGGGAACAACTCTGAAGGTGCTTGCTGAGGGATCATGGCAAGTTCTGGGGGTCTCTGGAGATCTCCAGGGATCTGTAGAATACCCCGGAGATGTTGAACAAGCCTTGGGGAAGGGGAATTGGTCTTGGAGAGTCGGTGTTGGTCTGGCATGGAGGTTGGAAAGGAAGTCCCCCAACAAATATGTTATTCTGTTTCCTTCAACAGATTTCCACCCTGGAATGTCTTTTTCTGTTGTCTTGATTATTTTTTTCCATTATCTTGATCCCTTTTCCATAGAATACCCCTTTCAGACACAGCATAACATATTCTTTTTTCCATTCTTCCAATGGAACAGATACCAGTGCCAGTGTTGCTTCCCAAATGAGCAAGGTTTAACCTTATATATTCTTTTTTTTTATCTTTTACACTCCCACCTCTTCTTGATCCAGCATGACTTGCTCAGTTCTCTGTATTTTACCTGGATCATTTCACATCTTCAGAATAGCATGTTCTGTTTGAGTGATCTCTCGAAACACATATTCCTATGTGTTCTCATTCCTTATTGATATGCCTTCTTTTCACGACGTGTCGACGTGCCATCGTTTTGCCTTGTCCACCGCTCCCCTTCCTGATTGTTTACAAGTTCTAGGTGTGTGGTCGGTTTGATAATTTCTGTGTTTAAGATGTTTACTTACTTATTTTCCATGACACTACTTCAGTCAAAATTTTACATGCTCTGTAGATGTATTTGCTTTATATATCTAATAAGCGCTAAAGACACAGAAATTCGAGTATAAATTTCATACCTGACTGAATGTACAGCTATCTCGAAGTGTCGACAGGTGTCTGATGTTTTTCACCACTGACCCCAGGTGGAGACGTAAACTGATGTGTCGGGATTTGATGGCAGTGTGGAGGAGAGCAAAGGAACTGCACAGCAGTATGTAGCTGACAAGTCGTGACATGTGAAGTTTGGTTCCAACTTTGTTTACTTTACCCCGGGACATATGCCACGACCATGGGATCTCGATGCTCAGTAACCATCATTCTAAGGGATTGCCCTGAAGTAAATCTAACCAGCTTTTTCCGTATCCATAGCTACGACTGTTGACGTTTGGTTATACTTGCGTGGACTTTGCTATCAATTCCCGGAGATGCTCGCTATCAATTTTTAGGATGGTGATGGGTGGCTTTGACATTGGATGTTCTGTTTGCCGAGAATCATGATATAGACACGTCAGCTGAAATATGCAAACGAGACCTGAATATTGATGGTCAACCAGCGAGGAAGATTTCGCAAACAGTTGGCCACGGGTGAAGGGTGATTGCGATTACCAAGATCACCAAAATAGCCTGGCCTGCCTTTCCCACGGTCATGAAGCTTTATATACGGGTTCCTACTCCAAACGTTGGATTCTAAAATGGTTTCTAGATCATTCCATTCTTTCCGTCTGAACAATGGCGCAATGATGAATGCAGTCGGAGTGGGGTGCGTCCATAGCCCGATTTTAGACTCGCCCGTTCAGCTGATGTAAGGTAAACACCAGCTGTTGGATGGGTCGACAAGGTGAAGGAGAGCACGTAACGAACATGGTTAAGGCCGCTCTGAAGTTGGGCTACAGGCACATTGACACGGTTCGTCGAGTTCAAATGACACATGTAAATACCTTAAGAGAGAGTTTCCTCTAGGCCGCAAATTATGGTATGATCCATGTAGCCACTGAATGATCATTCATGCCCCCATCACAAAACTCAGGCAATGAAGCTTCTGTGGGTCAAGGTATCCATGCATCTGGAGTGCCTCGCAAGGAACTTTTTATAACGACAAAATTGGCGTATGTTTCTCTTCCAAGTCCGTAGAATTATGACCTGATATTTCATTTTAGAAGTGAGGATCACTGGAACCCAATGAGCGCGCTTGAAACTAGTCTTGGGAAATTGGGGCTTGAATATGTTGACATGTACCTTATGCATTGGCCGATGGCTTTGCGTGATGACGGTAAAATAATTCAAAACCCGTTTCCCACCTCTTTTTAGTCACACTGGATTTCTTTTTCAGGCTCGGCACTTCAGCCAGACGAAAGCCCAACCTTCCTCGAAACGTGGCATTCTATGCAAGAAGTTCTAAAGACAGGTAGAGAAACTCGACTACTCCTTGAAACAAAAGGAGGATGATGGTGACGGTGCTAATTGCATGATTTAGGGAAAACCAAAGCCATTGGCGTATCTAATTTCTCACTGAAACATCTATCTTCTCTCTTGTCTCATCCTGCAACAACCGTTGTTCCTGCAGTCAACCAAGTGGAGGCTCATCCTTTTCTACCGCAATACGAGTTACTCCAGTTTTGTCGAGACAAAGGGATCATTGTCGTTGCTTACTCACCTCTCGGAAAACATACGTTTGCATTGGATCCTGACATTCAAGAAATAGCTCAACGTCTCAATGTTACTTCTGCCCAAATTATTCTAAGCTGGGGTGTACAAAGAGGCACACCTGTCATTCCTAAATCGGAACGTGAAGAAAGGTTGGCTTTAAATCTCTCAGTGCGTCCCTTCACCATGCCATCAGTATTGTCCGGCTGCCTGATGTGGTCCATATTCACGTAGATTATTGAACTATGTGACAGAGACATGGAGGCACTCAATCGCCTTCATTTGAAGCCTGGGATGCACCGTTCCGTTTGCGGTTTCCATTCTTCCGACTTGGGTGGGTCATGCTTCGGCTGGTCTTACAAACAACTTGGCTGGGATTTTGGCCAAGGAGGCATCATGCCTGGATAAACTTGTGTGCGTAAACTGAAGGAATAAACAAACGTACGTCTATATGCATTGTGGGTCACAAGTTCTCAATTACTTGTAATAGTATGGCAGGTAACCAAGACGAAAGTAACAGTCCAACTTTATCTATTTCCAGAATCAAATATATCATGATCTGCACTGGCCTTTTTCCCTGAAGTATCAACGATGAGAATTTCCCTTTAAAAGGGGAGCACTAAATGGCTTTGGTATATGAAACTCCAATTGTGAAATAACCCCACTTCAGATATTTCGGACAGCCCAGTGCCACTTGTAAAAAGATTTTTGCTTCTATATACCAAATATTGGCACCATGAAACAGACTTCAAGTTGTTGATGGGTGGCACTTGACTTGATATTGTGTCATTGGAAAGGTTGAAAAGGCCATGCTCGTCAGTGGTAAGAGCCTTGGACATCGGTTCCCTGTATCCTACTATGGCTATCACAGGAAATGAGGTGCATTTACTAAGAAGATCTTAAGGCAGTAAAGCTCATTTGATTTCTCATATTCATAGCTTATAGTCATCTTGGTTCAGCCCTGTCTTTGAGGGTAGGTCATGTTCATCTGTCATTGGACATCACTGTCATTTTCAGGTGTTTTCACAGTGACGTGTTTTAGCTAGATGTGCACAAGGGAAGGCAGACTAGGTGCTCTCAAATGGATTGTGGTCTAAGGGAATGGGGTGAACATCCTCAGGGACACCCAATGGGCAAGCCTACTTCATTCCCACTCACACCACCCATTCTGCACCAGGAGCAACCAACTTGTATGGGAAGAATAGTCTGGAAGCTCCATGGCCTCTCTAATGGGTATGGAGTGAAACAGTATACAACCATGGCCTATCATCCTCAGTCTAATGCACCAGAACATAGAGGTCACACATAAGTACTTTGTGTCACTATATAGCAGAGTGAGACTGGTGATGTACACTACAGGACCAATGATGTCTGCTGCACCAGAACAGAGGCCCCACAATGTAACATGTAATGCATGGCCACTGAAGAGTGAAAAACTGTGGAAGAGTGATGTGCCAGCAGAGGCAGTTGAAATCAACTGAGGGAACACAAGGGTGGTAAATGTGACTGCTATATCATCCTATTTGACATGGATGGAACAGCTCTTGAAAATCATTGATAAGCTATAGTAATGGCCAACAGTAAAGACAGTCTAGGATGACCTGCCACCAGATCTGGTTAAGAATCTGCTGATGGAACATGGATGGAACAACTCTAACAATCATCATTTCCAAGGGACAATAATGGCTGTGTTATAAGCATACTATTTCCCAGACAACATGGATGGAACAGTTCTCATTGATATATGTCAGAGCAAATCATTCTTACTAAGGAATAATAATGGGTGTGTTATACACATACTATTTACAAGATGACATGGAGGGAACAGCTCTCAAAAATTATTGATAAGCTATAGTCATGTCCAATGGTAAAGCCAGTCTCAAGTGACCTGCTGCCTGGATCTGGTCAGAAATTAGTAACAGCCAACAGTAAAGTTGGTCTCAAGTGACCCATAGCTGGATCCAGTCAAAAATCATAAAAGGGTTTGGGCCTTGTGTCAGGGGATTACCCTTTCCAACCTCTGCCCCTGTCCAACACTGAGTCTCCTCTCCCAGTTCCACTCCCCCAAGGCTTGTTTGATGGCTCCTGGGCATTCTACAGGTCCCCAGAGATCTCCAGAGACCCCTGGAACTTTCTGTGATCTCTCATTGAGCACTTTGGCCATCTCCAGTCACCTACACAGCTGTTCCCATGCCTTCACTGCCCAGTGATGTGCCAGACTGAGCAGAGGGAATCCTCAGACTTGTTCTCTTCAGATACCCCTCTGCTTGGTGATTAGTCTACTATGTATATTGTCTATTGCATATCTAATATACTTCAGATTCCCCTCTGCTAGCTGTGTGATTTAGCTGTTGCTCCTGGAGGTTGCCATTACAGCAGAACAAGTCTCCTATTCTAGTCCAGAAGGCCCTCATAGCCTGCATGAAATCTCCAAGCCCCTATTGGTTGCCTCCCCACCAGGCTTAAGCACCCACAGAATTCTATGTCTCAGCTTGCCAATCCAGATACTCCCTTGGAGGCCCTGGCCCCTCAGGACAAGGCCTGGACTTGCCTGCTACACCTAGAGAACCAGGTGCAATTGACCCAATCTTCCCTCACACATCACATGACTGAACTCTCCACCCTTTGCCAAACCACCAAACTCATCTTCCAGTCTCTCTAGGCACTACTAGAGCACCTGACCCCTACCTCTGCACCACCCCCAGCAGAGAAAATACCCCCAGCAGCTCCTGCAGCCTTCCTGGCAGCTCCAGTAGCCCCCTGATTGTGGATCCCCCATCCCATGCTCCCAGACATGTATGATGGCAATTGCTCTGGCAGAGAGCATTTCCTCCAGTCCTGCCTCACCTACATCCATCTCAGTAGGGACATTTTTGACTCCAATGTGCTGAAAATAGCCTGGGTTTTGTCATACATGAAGGTGGGACATGCCTCCACTTATGCACTATGGATGTTTCAATGCCCCAGAGGTGTCAGGAGTTTTGCAGGTTGGGCAGCCTTTGGAAAGGACTTCTGAGCAGAGTTCTTTCTGATTGACCCTGACAAAACTGCTGCCTTAGTGCTACATGACTGGGAACAGTACGGGCAAGGGAAACAGATGCTGGATGAGTATATCAACTCCTTCTGGGCACTAGTCAAGCAAGTGGCCTACTCCAATGGCCTCCAACTGTGTCTTACATTCTGGGATGGCTTGCACCCTGTGCTACTGGAATGCATCAACAACCTTGCCAAGGGCTGCCCAGACAATGAGCAGATTGCCTCCTGGTATAAGGTGGCCTGGGATTGGTGGCAGCTCATGGAGATTTGATAGGAGCTATGCCAAATGCACCTGACTCACTGCCCTGCCCCTATCTCCACTCTCTGGTACCCTGTCCCTACTCTCCACTACCCCATCCCTGCACTCCTGGCACCCACCTCTGCTCCAGCCACCTCTGCCCCACAACCTTCACCATCAGGTTTACCTGCACCATGACCCTTACTGCTGGGCATCCCCATGGACATTGATGCCACCTGACAGTATCACTCCATGCCACTACTGTGCTGGAGATGCCAGAAACCCAGGCACTTTGTGTGGCACTGCCTGTTGGGTCTCAAGGTATATTACCTCTCTACAGGAGGAGCTCCTCCTGCAGCTATTGGCCATGAAGGATGCTGCCAGAGATCCCTCACCAGATGAGCCAGCACTGGAGTTGGCCCTGGAGAAGAGCAGTGCTTGCACCCCCCTCCCAGGTCTGGAGGAGGATTTTTAGTCAAGCAGTGGATGAGATATACACCTCCATCACCTAGTACTAATTGGTTTGCTTATCTGTTGATAGAGAATGAAATTGCTTCCCTCAACATCAATGACCCTAAGACAAAAGAACCTCAGTACTCCCCTCCAAATGTACAAATACCAACTCTGGACTCCAAGCCAAGCTCTCTGATGCCTGTCAGGCCCTGAGAATGCTGCCCTGCCTGAGAATGCCAATTGCTCTGGCAGTACATGGTTGCCACAAACCCCTTGGTGAACTTCTTGCACCTCAATGTGGAGATTGAGACCACAGACACCCAGCAGGCCTGCAGAGTCACTGCCCTCCTGTATAATGGCACCACAGAGTCATTCCTGGACTTGGAGTTTGTCAAGCACCACTGCCTGACCATGCAGCCACTGTCCCAGTCTATTCCAGTGTTCAATATCAATGGAACACCCAATGAGGCCAGGGCCATCAACTCCATGGTCAATCTCATCCTCTGCTACCAGAACCATGCAGAGTGGGCTGTCTTCACCATCACCAGCCTAGGCAAGCAGGACATGATCCTTGGGTTCACCTGGCTTTGGGAGCACAACCCCAAAGTAGTCTGGGCCTGGGGTGAGGTGACCATGAGCCAATGCCTCTGGAGGTGTGCTGCCTGTGCCACTGAGGTCAAGGAACAGTGCCAGGCTGAGGTTCAAGAGTATACAGCCATTTGGGCTTGCCATGTGGGCCATCTTCCCTTTGCAGATCTAGATTTTCTAGACCTCCTGCCCTGGGCATTCCCTTGTAGAGAGGCCCTCTACAAGGACAACTGGAGTGGTGGCAGGGCCCCAGAGGAGGATCTGTCAGGGGATTTCTGCAACTCATATAACCCAGAGTCCCCAGATGAAACAGTGAAGATTGGATATTGGATATTGTGGTGAACTCTGCACCCTGGGAGCTGCAGGACATCATATCTATATATCTCTATGCATTTGAGGATGTGTTCTCCAAGGCCTCTTTTGACTCACTTCCAGAGCACAAGCAGTGGAACCACACCATCAAATTAATGATGGACTCCAAGCCCACAAGCTGTAAGGTCTATCCACTGGCACCAAAGGAGCAAGACAAACTCGATGCCTTCCTACAGGAGAACCTGGCCTCCAGTCACATGCACCTCTCCAAATCCCCAATGGCTTCTCCAGTTTTCTTCATCAAGAAGAAGGATGGCTCCCTCTGACTGGTCCAGGACTACTGGGTGCTTAACACCATGATGGTGAAGGACTGCTACCCCCTCCCCCTCATCCCCAAGCTCATCAACAATCTTGAGGATGTGTAGTACTTCACCAAATTGGATGTCCAGTGGGGCTACAACAATGTACAGATCCAGGAGAGCTGCCTTCCAGACCAACTGGGGATTATTTGAACCTCTTGTCATGTTCTTCAGACTCACCAACAGCCCTGCCACCTTCCAGACAATCATGAACAACATCTCCTGGGACCTGATAGCCAAAGGCATAGTGTGCATATACCTTGACAACATCCTCATTTACACTAAAACATTAGAGGAGCACTGCTGGGTCACATGCATTGTCTTGGAATGTCTCTGCCTTCACCAACTCTATCTCAAACTGGAGAAGTGTGAGTTTGAGTAACCTGGATTGAGTACCTTGGGTTGATCATCTTACATGGAGCTGCAGAGATGGACCTGATGAAGGTGGCAGATGTTGCAGAGTGGCTGGAGCCCAAGAACAAGAAGGAAGTGCAGGCCTTCCTAGGCTTCACTAACTTCTACTGGAGGTTCATCCAGGATTTCTCCCATCATGCCCAACTGCTGTTTGACCTCACCACCAAGGATGCTACCTGGAGATGGCAACTCCTAGAGCAGATGGCCTTTGACAATCTCAAGTGCACTATCACCTCCAGACCTGTCCTCCTCTTCCTGGACAACAACCCCCTTCTGGGTGGATGCTGACAGCTCCGACTTTGCCACCAGAGCTGTTCTGTCACAACAATTCCAGGAGCATAGAAAGTGGCACCAGTGGCCTTCTACTCAAAAAGTCTGAACACAGTCAAGTGCAACTACAAAATCAATGACAAGGAGATGCTGGCCATCATCTGCTCCTTTGAGGAGTGGTGGCATTTCCTGGACAGTGCATGGCATAAGTTCAAAGTATGGATGGATCACAAGAACCTCAAATATTTCCAGATGGCCAAGAAGCTCAATTGCTGACAGGTCCAGTGGTCCCTCTACTTAGCCAACTTTGACTTATTGCTGCACCACAAGCTAGGCTGGAGCAGTGCCCTGTCCCAGAGAGCAGACCATGGCACTGGGGGAGATGACAACAGTAACATCATGCTCCCCTGACCCAAGTTGTTTGCAATCCAAGCCATGGAAGGCCTAGCCACCAAGGAGGTGGAGATGGAGATTCTCTGAGACATCAGGTGGGGGGACTGGGATGGTCTGCAGGAGGAACCTGTTGCTCAGGCAGCCAGGGCACTCAAGTTCAGATATACCACCAGTGTCAAGTCAGTCTGTGCAGACAAATGGGCCCTCTGCAATGGACTCCTGACCTTCTGGGATTGTATCTACATGCCCAATGACCTGAAGCTCCACTGGAGGATTGTAGAGCAACACCATAACTCCCAAATTGCAGGACACCTGTCAGGGGACTGCTCATACCAGACCCTCTGGTTTGTTTCCTCTGTTCCCAGCCTGTCTTTCATTGCTGTCCTCCCATCTTCTGGTGACAAATACTTCTGACCAAGGGCTATCTTTTGGTTATGTGCTGTGGGTCTGGAGATCAAGGCCATTTATGATGGATTTCCATTTTCAGTACAATCTCTGGAGTTATGGCAATTTCTGGAGTTTGCACCTGTGGGTTAGGGTTAGAAGTTTTCCTGGAGCATCATACCTGGCCAGAGAGCTCCTTAGACCTTTTCTCTTTGGATCTGCCTCTGCCAGGTGAGTAGTTATGTCCATAGACAATTGTACAGTACTGAATAGACTTTAAATCTCCCTCTGCCAGTTGTGTGACTTAGCCACAGCCTCCAGAGGACACCCTCACAGCAGGACAAGTCTCTAGTCTTGGTCTGGGAGCCCCCTTTTTAATTGCTTTGATAAGTCAATACAATTGTGTCAATTGTTCCAGTAAGTTGGTGCAACTGAAAGGTCTCTCCCTCACCAGCAACTTGTTACTCTCTGTGCTTTCACTATGACCCAGCCAGCCCCTCCAGCACCTCCCCATGATGCTTCAAGCCCCCAGGATGAAGCCTAGAGTTGCTTGTTGGCTCTAGAGACACAGGTCTAACTTACTTGAGCCTCCCTTACTTTCCACACTGCTGAACTCACTGGACTACATCATACTATTGAAGCTGTGTCCCTCTCCCTCCAAACTCTTCTGGAATGCCCCCCCTTGCTCCCACCACTCCCCCCACACCTCCAGCAGCTGCAGGAAGGTCTGCTTTGGCCCCTAGTTCAGGCCCTTCAGCTCCCCACTCTAAACTTCCTCACCCTGCACTCCCTGACATCTTCGATGGGGACTGTAAGGTTGGGGAACATTTCCTCCAGTTCTGTATCACCTATATTCAGCTGAGTGGTGAAGGCTTTGCCTCTGATGCCCTGAAGATTACCTGGGTCCTCTCCTATATGAAGACAGGCCAAGCTTTGACCTATGCATTATGCATCTTCCAGCACTCAGGAAGAGTAGAGAGTTTTGCTAGTTGGATAGAGTTTGAGAAGGATTTCCAAGCTGAGTTCTTCCCCCTTAACCCAGCCAAGACTGCTGCCCTCTTCCCTTGAGACCAATCAAGGGAAGTGATTTTTTGATAAGTATATTGATTTGTTCCATGCCTTGGTCAAGCAGGCTGAGTATCCAGATGGTCTTCAGCTCTGCCTCACCCTTTGAGAAGGACTCCACCCCTCTTGTGGACTATATTGATGATATGGCTGAGGGGTGCCCAGATGATGAACATGTAGACACCTGGTACAAGGTGGTGTGTGAGCAGTGGCAGTTTATGGAACTCAAGCATGAGCTACAATGTATTCAGCATCCTCCAGTTCCTTTTTGCTCTCTGAATACCCCTCAAGTGGGCACAAACCTTTCCATTCCCTCTCCTGTTGCTCCTTTCCATGCTCCTTTAGCTGCTCCCCCACATTCTCTACCCCAGGGAGCCCCTATGGATGTTGATGCCACCTGCCAGCAGTCCCCCACCCCCCTGTTGTGTCAATGCTGTGGAAAGGCTGGCCACTTTGCCTGTTACTGTCCTCAAGGGTTGGAAGTGCATTACCTCTCTTCATCAAAGCAGGAGGAGCTGCTTGTCCAGCTCCTAGCAGCCTGGGATGTGTCAGGAGCCCCCTCTCCAGATGCCCTCCTAACTACTCTGCCCACTGAGGTTGCCCAGGAGTCAGAGGTTGCATTGGCAGAGCCAGAGGAGGATTTTCAAGAGGCAATGGATGACTTGTATGCCCCCATTGCCTAGTGCTATTTGTTTTGCCTCCCTGTTTATAGAATCAAATATATCTGTTGCTGCTATTGATACTATGCCTGAAAGAATAAGCCCCCCCTCAGACATACAAAGCCCCCTCCCAGCTAAAGCCTCAGCTGAGAATACTCCTCCTAGCCCATGCACTCAGATTCCTGCATGGGAACATCATCTTCCCCATTGTTACATTGTTGCTTCCACCCCTTCTGTTAACTCCTTGAAGCTACAAGTTGAAATTGAGACAACCAACACCCAGCAGACCCAAGGTGTTGTTGCCCAGCTTGATAGTGGAGCAGCATGCCTCTTCCTTGACACAGACTATGTGCAATGACACCATCTCACTACCCACCTCCTCTCTTGTCCAATCCCTGTATACAACATTGATGGCACACTCAACAAAGTTGACTCTATTTGCTCTGTAGTGGATCTGGTGCTTTGTTATCAGGACCACTTGAAACATGCTGCTTTTGCTGTCACTAGTTTGGGGAAGCAAGACATGATCTTATGGTTCACCTGGTTATGTGAACATAATTCTGAGATTGACTGGACCAAGGGTGAAGTGAAGATGAGCTGTTGTCCCCATTATTGCCTGACCTGTAAAGAGGAGGCCCACAAGGAGCATGGAGCAAAGGTCTGTCAGCATGCTGTCATGCATGCTTGTCATGCAGGGCATCTCCCCTTTGCTGATCTTGACCTTTTGAATCCCTCCTCCCCTCTGGCATTCCCTCATAGAGAGGCCCTCTACAAGGGTGTCTGAGGTGTTGGGTGTGAACTTCAGGAGGAAGATGGATGTCAAGGGGACTTTGCTGGTGCTCCAGACCCAGAGTCTCCAGACAAGACCATTGAGGTAGGTGATAGAATCTATGCCACAACACTCTGCCCTCCTCTTACTGTAACAGAGATCAAGGCTAGTCAGACAACTTCTCAACAACTAGCTGAGGCATTTGTGGTGAATTCCCAGCCCAAACCCTTTTGTAGCACAGTTCCTCATCATCTACATGACTTCAATGATGTATTCTCCAGGGCATCATTTGATTCACTCCCAGAGCATAAGCAATGGGACCATGTGATTGAGCTGATACCTGATGCCCAACCATCCAGTTGCAAAGTCTATCCACTTGCACCCCATAAGCAGGATGAACTGGATGTGTTCCTGCAGGAGAACCTTAGCTCTGGAAGAATACAACCCTCTAAGTCTCCAATGGCCTCCCCAGTCTTCTTCATTAAGAAGAAGGATGGATTCCTTCATCTGGTTCAGGATTATTGAGTCCTGAATGCAATGACAGTAAAGAACCGCTATCTCCTTCCACTCATCTCTGAACTTGTCAACAACCTTCAAGGTGCATGATACTTCACTAAGTTGGACATCTGTTGGGGCTACAACAATGTGTGCATCAAGGAAGGAGATGAGTGGAAGGCAGCAT
>JAGGAV010008063.1:0-18724 GCA_017657295.1 Termitomyces sp. DKA64 | reverse complement strand
ACCTTATTTGCTGACTTGTCCTTCACTGGCAACTATCCTGTATACTTGGGGAATTGTTTCGTTTTGATCTTGGCACTACCATCACGGCTCCATATAGTCAAATGATCTTTTCACAAGTCGAATCTGCATGTGCATGGGTCAGTGAAAATCTCAGTAGAATCGTGAGTATCAAGGATCAAGTCTGAATGACACACTTGGCAATAATAGTCAAGGGTGCGTGATGAAATTCAAGCGACGGAATCAATGTCAAATCCGGATGATGCCGGTCGTCCAATAACTTTATCTCCTCACAGAAAATATGCAGCATGTCGACCACCGGAAATCCCTTTTGGGTCGTTACTCAAAGTAAAAATTTCAAGAAATACTCGAGGCGTGAGAGTATAAGAATCCCGTGAGCCCATGATTCAGTACGAATTCATGGTGACGACAGAATGTATACACCATTGATCAACGGGCAAGGATGTGACAGAGCCTTTTATATTGTTTGCTCTGGTTTCGGAATACTATGAAGGATTTTCTTGGAAGCATCATCGATCTCGTTAGAGTTCTAGACAGTGTTGAAGTCCTCATAGTCTCTTCTTGTGTAGTGGTTCCCTCATCCTTCGTGTTTCTCCAAGAACTAGTTCCTGAGATGTTTGCCGGTGCATTTCAATCTTTTTTTAATGTTGAAGATAGTCTCCAAGGCAGTGCCACAAAATCCTCTGGTTCTCTGGGCATTGACCTATTCGTAAATATACAAGTTATGCCCTGTGCCTTTGGCACAGGTCTACCACATTGGGGGCAAAGCCCCCAAACCCCTGACTGAGACCCAGCCCCAACTTTGCTGCACTCAGTTAGGGCTTTGACATCCAACTCAATGCTTTATCCCAGCCCCAACTTCACTATGCTCAGTTAGGGTTTTGTGTGTTCAAAACTCAATGCTTGATTCCAGCCTCAACTTTGCTGTGCTCAGTTAGGCCTTGTGTTCAAAACTCAATGCTTAATTTCAGCCAGAGCTTTGTGTTCAAGCCCCAACTCTGCTTCACTCAGTTAGGGCTTTGTGTTCAAAATTCAATGCTTAATCCCAGCCCCAACTTTGCTGCACTCAGTTAGGGCTTTGTCTCCAAACTCAATGCTCAATCATATCCAATTCTAATAAGAGTTTCTTGACACTACACAAACTATAATACAGAAAGTGCAACATAGAGCTGACCATATGCAAAGACAGGTGATTGAAGATTCAATCCAACATGCTTGACTGATTGACTTTGAGATTTATTGATAGTTATAGTAAATGCCAATTGAACTGGAAATTGTGTCTTATGCAATAGAATAGGTAAATTCTCCTCAAAGACATTGAGGTTGATCCTTGAAATGAAAACAGTTGGTCCTGCAAACTTGGTGTCTCCACTGATGAGGTGACATTTGAGCACTCTGTTACTGATGTGAATGACACAGGTCTACTATGTTGGGGGCCTTGTCTCCAAACCCCTGACTGAGACCTCAGGGCTTTGACATCCAACCTAATGCTTAAATCCAGCCTCAACTTCACTGTACTCAGTTAGGGCTTTGTTTTTAATCTCAGCTCCCCAACTTTGCTATGCTCAGTTAGGGCCTTGTGTTCAAAACTCAATGCTTAGTCCCAGCCCAAACTTTGCTATGCTAAGTTAATGCCTTGATTTCAGAACTTAATGTTTAGTCTCAGCTACAACTTCACTGCACTGGGCCTTAATGTCAAAACTCAGTGCTTAATTCCAGCTCTAGCACTCAGTTAAGGCCTTGATTTTTCACACATAATCACAATGATAGTATATAAAAGTGACCCACCAGATCAAGATCCACAAGTAATTAATTATCTTATCTTATCAATGTTTTCTTTATTCAGAAAACCTATGGTACCATGCAAGTATTAAATAGGCAATCAGATGTGAAGGGATGGTGAATTCCCTACTCATATTGATCTAACAACATGTCAAGGAAGACCTGCAAGTGTTGTAGTGGATGCATAGTAGAATTGGTATATCATTTGACAATGTATGGTCATGCCTTAGATCTTGGAATCCACCATGCTTGTAATAGCTCATACTCAGTGGGTGGAAGTGTCTGCATCATAGTTGTATGTGCTTGTTCAGAAAATGATATTTGTACCTAACCAGCTCAATGGAAACAACTCTGTACTACTTGTGTACCAATAAAGGATGGCATGGAAGATATGATGGTTGAAAAATGTTAAGCACACATACTATCATTGAGTGTAGCATGCAACTTCATTGTACTTGTAACCAATTCTGACAATGAAAAAGGCAATGTATAGAAGGATATGTGCTGCTTCCTCACATTCTTCTGCTGTGTCAAGAGAATATGCTTTGCTGACATTGAAAGTTTGAAAGTTCAGCCTCATTTTCCTCTCTCTGGGGTTCACAATTCCAAGTTGGAAAAAGGGACCAAAGAGGAAATGAAGCCATTCAGCCTCATAGGTGACTCAGCATACTCTAAAGTGCATCCCATCCATGCAGATCACATATACAGTCCTGTCTTTCTCAGGGATGTCCTCATAGCTCTTGACAGTGTTTGATTGTTTATATGCAAGCATAATTTGGCATACCTGGGCATTGAGCTGAGATATATGTTGCAGTAGGATATGTATGTGGTCATGGTGTTTGACTTCAATTTCAGCAATTACAGCTACCTTGAGTTACCAGATCATTGGTTCTGAGAATGCCTTGACAACAATACTGCCATCTGTCCAACATGAATATGTTCCTAAGGTTGTTGGTACCTTGTATTTGTCTGGAGCACATTGGACTGCAGGGAATGGTTTTCCATTGGCTGTATCCTCAGCCTCTTGAACAGCAGTAAGAATCATTCTTACAAATGCAATGGCAGAATCATTAGCTTCTGCTTCATCAATGATGTGAGCTGCTTGTTCCTCTATGTTGTCAAATCTGTTGTATTCAAAGTCAGGGTCAGAAGAATCTGTTGTTTCTGCAGAACTCTCTGTGTATTTGACCTCCTTCCTCAGTCAAAGTCTATCTGCCCAACACTTGAAATCCTCAGTTTGTGTGGACTTTGGAACTGGCTTCCTCTGGAGGCTAGCAAGACCACAGTAGACAGCCACTGATTCACTTGCTCCCTTCTTCTTGAGTCTCTTAAGAATCTCTGCATCTAGAAGCTGAAGTTCCTGTTTGTCCAGTGCCTTGAGAAGTATGGAGAGTCTGGAAGTTTTCAACATCAGAGCTTGCACCTGCTTGTCACCTACAGAGTGGAAAGGCCAAAATCCTGTCAGTTGAATCACAACTCCTAGCTGGAGGAGGTTGTTTCCTTCTCACAGGCTGCCTGACTTGTTGTTGTAGTTTGTAAGGGGAATAGTAGAATTATGCATAATCAGGAAGCATTTGAATTCTTGGTCCATCAATGGATAGATTCATTTTCAATTAGATTTGCAGCTTTGGCCTAATGACTGACTCTTAGTTTGAAAAGGGATCATCATATCTTTATTTGATGTGCTCATGTTGTCCTGGAAAATTGAGATCAATAGTAAAGTGTGAAGGGGAAAATACAAGCAAGGATGATAAATTGTTTGTAGGAACAATTTTTCCAGTGTATTTATATGGTATGCCACATCACAACAAGCCTCCTGCTACATGCATCCCCTAAGCTGCTAAGTCAGGAAGGACAAGACCTGCAACAGGAGGTTGCTCAGCAGTCATTTTCTGGAGAACAACCATTCTCACAAAAAGTTAATTGTAAGTAATAGACTGACATTAGCCCTGTTCTTTTGACACCCATGGACAGGCCACAGAGAGCATGATACTAAATCAACAATAAACAAATCTACATAAGCACATAAGGTGGTCATTATGCTTGTAAATCAATCATGAGGGGCTGAACAAGATAAAAAGAACAGAATAAACTTGCTGCATTGCAATGGTGGTGACCCTGCCAAGAATTTTGAGATCTAAAATAGATCGAAGCCTTTCTCCTCAAATCTTGTCCTCAAAATTGTTTATCTATCTATATTTCAACTTATGCCAGTAAATTAGGTGTTGTTTACATTGTTCCTTCCTGTCTTCTTGTTATATGAATCTGTCCTCATGTATTTATTTACACTTTCTTTATATATATATATATATGTGTGTGTGTGTGTGTGTGCACTTGCTGCTTGTTTGGCTGTCCTAAGAATAGTGTGACTTGTATTCCTGTCTCATGAACATGATTTCATGGATGGATGATGATGCTAAATCAAAGTCTTTATTTATGTAAAGAAGGTCCAAATGGAATTGAATCAATCTTTCAGATGAAATCCAACTTCTTTTAACCAAGTTTGTGGGGCTTGTTTACATGTGCTCACACTTCAAATAGATTGTATAATTTATATTTGATTTATTTGCAATACAACTTATAAATGGGCTCAATTAACCATTGAAGATGGGTCATTGTGGTGCATGGCAGGTCTGAGGTCTACATACAATGGGTCACTGATCACTTAGTGAGGACAAGAGCAGTATAATGATTGTATACATAAAAAATACATTAGATTTCTTAATAAAAACATTTTTCATACACTAATTTGGTAAAAGGATCCTATGATACAAAAAAAAATGTCACCAGCAGCCAAGCTGCATGCACCAGTGGCAAATCCATGCTGAAATGAAATTGGGTAGTTGAATAGCATTGTATGGAACAAAAAAATGAAATAAAAACAGAAAAAAAGTGTAAAAATCAGTAGAAAAGACAAAAGGAAAGCAAAACTCACAATGTGTTTAGAATGAGAATTGTTTGTTCATCATTTGGTTTGGAATGGCATGTCAGACAATGCTTTGATGCACCCTCCAGCTGTAAGCCCCACCAGAGTAACCATAAGTGAACACTGTCAGGAGTGTCTGGATGCTCAAACAGAACAAGAAATGCTGGGTTTTGACTCTTATGGAGAGGATATCTCTGGGACTAAATTAAGTAAAGAAGTCAAGGAGTCCTATCCAGAAGCAGTAAATAATACAGGAAGCATTGCCAACCTGGATGGTGTCTATAGAGAACATGTCTGGTTGAGCAGAAGTAATACTACAGAGATCCATTCTCTTATTAGAAAACTCAGAGCTGAAGCTAAGAAGTTGGCAAAAGTTATTGGGAATGGGTCTTGGGCAGACAAGTTCATGACATACTTTATACCAATGTTTGCATATGCCATAGAGGAAAGCTTGTCAACAGATATGGCCATTGTAAGGACCCTGCTAGGAACAGACACAAGGATGATAAGTCTGACTTGTCTGAAGTTCTCAGTGGTAGCAGCCCTTATAGATGGATCAACTGTGAGAAGTTCTACAGGGGAGTTTATAGAAAAGAAGGAGAATACTCAAGGAAGACTCAAGGAGGAAGAGACCGAGGAAAAGATGGCACACTTACAAGATTCCATGGTAATTGGGAAGCAGGTCAGCAGCATACAAAGTGCTATGAAAGCTTTGCAAAATGGTGAATTAGACTTGTGCAATGCCTTCCTGACAACTGGTAGTCACAATGGACCTTGCATGGGTGGGTCACCTCTAACTCTGCACTCATCTCCTGGAGGCAACAACACATACTGTTATTATTGCTGGGAGACTGGGCATAGGATTGCAGAGTGTGAGCATGTAGAGATGGATGTACAGAAGGGCTGGATCATCTTGGTAGAAGGAAGAACTAGAATGCCTAATAGATCTCCTTTACCTAGAGAGCTGTCAGGGGACTGTCCAGGCCAGACCCCATTCTCATTTCTTTTATTCCAAGCTAGTTTCACATTCCCATTCTCCTATCTTTTGGTGACAAATTACTTTCAACGCAGGGCTATCCAACAGTGCTACTTTGGAGTGGTTATATTCCAGGAGGCTGGAGATCAAGGCTGATTACAATAAACTTCCATTTTTGGATCAGACTCTAGACTTAGTTATTGTTGAGTGGTTTTTCTAGAAGCTCTAGAGTGAATTTTCCAAATACTGGGATTGGAAATCCTTAGACTTGTTTTCTTTGGATCTCCCTCTGCCAGCTATGGGACTGAGCCACAGCCTTCAGAGGTTGCCCTTACAATGATAATGCTAAAGAGAATGATAATTTGTCAGGACCCTTTAATTCATTTCATTAAAAAGAATCCAGGGCTGCAAATAAGTGCTTCCTATGTGGACTTGAAGGACACTTTGCTCATAACTGTCCTACAAAAGAAAAAGCAAAGACCAGTACCAATAAACCCCTGGGAATGTCCTAAGACTGGTGGGCAGGTCATGGTGATGCTTGATGCATATCTGTGATGCATGCCAGGGGAGTTGGGAGAAGTATCAGAGTTAACCAAATACTCAAGAGGGGTCAAGGGAGTAACAGGGCCTGCTGGAAGAAGCACTAGGGTTTGTCATAGAAGCATCAGGGTCTGCTAAGGTGAGTGCTGGAGGTGGAGGGAGGTTGTAGGGAGTTAATATGTGTCCTGGGGCAATTGGGATTGATTTGGGGAGGGGCCTTGGAGACTGGAGGCAGGTTGTGACAGCTTGCCCCTTGCTTGTGCTGCTCTTTGCACATTCCTGGAGTTCCCCAGACTTATTTGGACCACTCCACAGACCCCATCTCATCAGTTCCTTGTGTCTGGAGCTCACTGGAGCACAGATTATATGTGTAGGACATCAAGTCTGTCTAGTGAGGACTTGCCCAGTGGATCTGAGCCCCCAACATCAGCAGAACCTCACACTTGGCCCAAGATCCATTTCATCAAAGCACCACTACCTATTGGCCATCACTCTTGCAATCCATTTTTGGATGGTTTGCTCCTTGCTCTAGTTTGTACCTTGGTCATTGTCCTTATGTGTCTCAAGGCTCTTAATGTGAGTCTACCACATTTACAGTTTTTGATATGTGCTTACAGTTTTCAGCACATTGTTATTTTTCAGGAGACTTCTTTAGATATTTAGTTTTGTCTGCCTCATAACAGAGGCAGACATATCAATCACAAAAATAAAACCTTGAAATCAACTGAAGACAAATTTCCTATTTCTGTTCTCTGACTATGCTTACAGTAATTTCTGTCCCACTGTCAGGGGACTTCCATTTCTGACCTCTGTGCTGGACCTATGCTGACTCTCCTCAACCCACTCCCCTCCCCCAAGGCTCATTCTATGCCTCTGGGGCTGTCTTGGGATCTCTGGAAATCTCCAGGGGTCATTCTCCTTTTTGGGAAACCCCCAGAACTTTCCATATTTCCATAGCTCCAGTAAACCCCCAAGCATGGATCCCCCATCCTGCACTCCCAGATGCATATGATGGTGATTGCTCCAGCAGGGAGCACTTTCTCCAGTCCTGTCTCACCTATATTCACCTCAGCAGAGATGCCTTTGACTCCAATGCACTGAAGATAGCTTGGGTACTGTCATACATGAAGACTGGATGTGCCTCCACCCATGCACTATGGGTGTTTTGATGCCCTGGAGGTGTCAGAAGCTTTACAGATTGGGCTGCCTTTGAAAAGGACTTCCAGGCAGAATTCTCCCTGATTGACCCTGCTGTCAGGGGACTTCCATTTTCCAACCTCTGCACCTGGCTTACACTAGCTCTCTTTGACTCACTCCCACTCCCTGAGGCTTGTTCACCACCTCTGGAGTGCTCTCCAAATCCCCAGAGATCTCTAGGGGTCAATTCCCTTTTCCAGAAACCCCTGGAACTTGCTGTAACCCCTTGTCAAGCATGTTTCTGAGGTTAGGGTTAGCTCCAGTCATCTGTACAGTTGTTCCCATGCCTCTGCTACCAGCTGATGTGCCACATTGAGCAGTGGGGATCCCTAGACTTGTTCTCTTTGGATTCCCCTCTGCTAGGTGATCAGTTACTATTTGTATTGTCAGTTACCATTTTAATATACTTTGGATTCCCCTTTCTTAGCTGCATGACTTAGCTGTTGCTCCTGGAGGTTGCCCTTACAGCAGAACAAGTCTCCAAATTCTGGTCTAGAAGCCCCTCATAGCCTGCACAGAGTTTCTGAGCCCCCTATCTGTCACTTCCCCACCAGGCTTAAGCACCCACAGAATTCTATATCTCAGCTCACCAACACAGACACTCCCTCAGAGGCCCCAGCCCCACAGGACAAGGCCTGGACTTGCCTGCTACACCTAGAGAGCCAGGTGCAATTGACCCAACCTTCCTTCACCCATCACACAACCAAACTCTCTACCCTTCACCAAACCACCAAGCTCATTTCCTAATCCCTTCAGGTGCTACTAGAGCACCTGCCCCCTACCTCCACATCCTCTCCAGCAGTGAGACCACCCCCAACTGCTCTGGTAGTCCTTCCAGCAGCTCTGGTAAACCCCTGAGCATGGATCCCCCATCCCATGCTCCTGGACACATATGATGGTGACTGCTTGGGTGGAGAACATTTCCTCAACCAGGCATGTGTCTACCTACATGCTATGAGTGTTTTGACACCCCAGAGGTGTCAGAAGCCTTGCAGATTGGGCCACCTTCAAAAAGGACTTCCAGGTGGAGTTCTTCCCAATTGATCCTGCCAAAACTGCTACCCTAGCACTACATGACTGGGAGCAGTATGGGCAAGGAAAACAGATGCTGGACAAGTACATCAACTCCTTCTAGGCATTACTCAAGCAAGCAGCCTATCCTGACAGTCTTCAATTGTGCCTCATGTTCCAGGATGGCCTACACCCCACACTACTAGAACACATTGACAACCTTGCCAAGGGCTGTCCAGACAATGAGCAGATTGCCTCCTGGTATAAGGTGGCCCAGGATCAGTGGCAGCTCATGGAGGTGCAATGAGAACTATACTGCATGCACCCAACTCACTGCCCCGCTCATGCTGCCACTCTCCAGTGGCCTGCTCCTGCACTCCCAGCACCTGCCCTGGCTCCAGTCACCCCTGCACCATGACCTTAGCCATTGGGTTTACCCATGCTGTGACTCCTGCCACCAGGCATTCCCATGGATGTTGACACCATCCAACAGCACCACCCCACACTGCTACTATGCTGGAGATGCCAAAAGCTGGGATGCTTCATGCAACACTGCCTGTTGGGTCTTGAGGTGCATTACCTCTCCATGGCTGAGAAGGAGGAGCTCCTTTTGCAAATGCTAGCCACAAAGGATGCTGCTGGAAACCCCTCACTGGATGAGCCAGCATCAGAGTTGACCCTGGAGGAGAGCAGCACTTGTGCCCCCCTCCCAGGCCTGGAGGAGGATTTTTAGTTGAGCAACAAATGAGGTGTATGCCTCTGCTGCTGAGTACTAACAGGTTTGCATGTCTGTCTGTAGAAAATGATATTGCCCTTCCCATATCAATGACCCTAAGACAGAAGAACCTGAGTCTTCCCCTCCAGATGCACAAACACCAACTCTGGCCCCCAAGCCAAGCCCTCCAACACCAGTTAGGCTCCATCCATGCTGCCCCATCTGGAAATGCCAACTGCCCTGGCAGTACATAGTGACTGCAAACTCTTCAGCAAACTCCTTGCACCTTGACATGGAGATCAAGACTACAAACACTCAGCAAACCCATGGAGTCACTGCCCTCCTGGATAGCAGAGTGATGGGGCAGTTCCTGGACTCAGAGTTTGTGAAGCACCACAGCTTGACCATGCAGCCACTTTCCAAGCCCATTCCAGTGTTCAATATTGACAGAATGCCCAACAAAGCAGGTGTCATCAGCTCCATGGTAGACCTTGTCCTCCACTACCAGGGCCACACCAAGTGCACAGTCTTTGCTGTCACCAGACTAGGCAAGCAGGACATGATCCTTGGTTTCACCTGGCTCTAGGAGCACAACCCCAAAGTAGATTGGGCCTGGGGCAAGGTAGCCATGAGCTGGTGCCCCCAGAAGTGCTCCACCTGTGCCACCAAGGTCAAGGAACAATGCTGGGCTGAGGTTTGAGAGCACATGGCCATTTGGGTGTGCTGTGCAGGCCACCTCATCTCCACTGATCTAGACCTTCTGGATCCCCCACCCCTGGCATTGCCCTGTAGAGAGGCCCTCTATGGGGATGACCAGAGTAGTGGCAGGGCACTGGAGGAGGAACTAGGAGAGGGGTTCTGGGGCTTGCATGATCCAAAGTTCCCAGATGAGGCCATGGAGGTTGGAGACCAGATATACATCACCATCCTATGCTCTCTGCTCTTCATCACAGAGATCCAGGTCAGCCAAACCATCTCCCAGCAGCTGGCCTAGGCCTTCACTGTAAACTCTGTGCTCTGGGCATTCTAGGACACCATACCTTCATATCTCCATGTGTTTGAGGATGTGTTTTCTAAGGCCTCCTTTGACTTGCTCCCTGAGTGCAAGCAATGGGACCACACCATCAAATTAATGCCAGACTCCAAGCCTGTGAGCTGTAAGGTCTACCTGCTAGCACTGAAGGACCAGGACAAGCTTGATGCCTTCCCACAGGAGAATCTAGACTCCAGTCATATCTGCCCCTCCAATCCCCAATGGCTTCTCCAGTCTTCTTCATCAAAAAGAAAGACAGCTCCCTCTGATTAGTCCAGGACTACCAGGTTCTTGACACCATGACCATGAAGAACCACTGCCCCCTCCCCCTCATCTTTGAGCTCATCAACAATCTCTGGGGCATGCAGTACTTCACCAAATTGGAGGTCCAGTGGGGCTACAACAATATGCACATCCAGGAGGGAGATGAATGGAAGGCCACCTTTTAGACCAACTGGGGATTATTCAGACCTCTTGTCATGTTCTTCAGACTCACCAACAGCCCAGCCACCTTCCAGACAATGATGAACAACATCTTCTGAGACCTCATCACTGAAGGCATAGTGTGTGTATACCTTGATGACATCCTCATCTACACCAAAACATTGGAGGAGCACCACTGGATCACATGCATCATTTCGGAGTGGCTCTGCCTTCAACAGCTCTATCTCAAACTGGAGAAGTATGAGTTTGAGCAGACCTGGATCAAGTATCTTGGGCTGATCATCTCACACAGAGCTGCAGAGATGGATCTGGTGAAGGTAGCAGGTGTTGCAGAGTGGCCAGAGCCCAAAAACAAGAGGGAAGTGCAGGCCTTCCTAGGCTTCACTAACTTCTGTTGGAGGTTCATCCAGCATTTCCCACACTATGCCCAACTGCTGTTTGACCTCACTGCAAAGGATGTCACCTGGAGCTGGGGCCCCCCAGAGCAGGCAGCTTTTGATGATCTCAAGCATGCTGTCACCTCTGGACCCATCCTACTCTTCCCAGATAATGACTCTCCCTTCCAAGTGGAAGCCAACAGCTCTGACTTTTCCACCAGAGCTGTTCTGTCACAATAATCCCAGAAGGAAAGGAAATGGCATCCAGTGGCCTTCTACTCCAAAAGCCTGAATGTGGTGGAGTGCCATTATGAGATCCATGACAAGGAGATGCTGGCCATTATCCAGTCCTTTGAGGAGTGGCAGCATTTCCTGGAGGGGGTGCAGCATAAGTTTGAAGTGTGGATGGATCACAAGAACCTCAAATACTTCTGGACAGCCAAAAAGCTCAACTGCCAGCAGGCCTGGTGGTCTCTTTACCTAGCCAACTTTGACTTCTTGCTGCACCACAAGCCAGGTCAGAGTATGGGAAAGCTGGATGCCCTGTCTCAGGGAGCAGACCATGGCACTAGGAGAGAGGACAACAGTAACATTGTGCTCCTCCAACCCAAGTTGTTTGTGATCTGAGGCATGGAAGGCCTAGCCATTGAGGGAGTGGAGGTGGAGATCCTCCAGGACATCCAGTGTGGAAACTGGGATGGTCTGTAGAAGGAACTTGTCATTCAGGCTGCCAGAGTGCTCAAATCTGGATGTTGTTAGGGGACTATCCTTTCTGACCTCCCTTTCCAACCTCCACCTCCGACTGACACTGACTCCCCTCAACTGGATCCACTCCCCTGGGGCTCATTTGATGTCTCCCAGGCATTCTACAGGTCCCCAGAGATCTTCAGAGATCCCCAGAACTTCCATGATCCCTCATTGAGTACTTCAGCTAACTCCAGTCACCTACACAGTCATTCCCATGCCTCTGCTGCCCACTGATGGGCTGCACCAAGCAGCAGGGATCCTTAGACTTGTTCCCTTCAGATTCCCCTCTGTTAGGTGATTAGTTTACCATTTTTATTGTCAATTACAGTTCTAATATACTTTAGATTACCCTCTGCTAGCTGTGTGACTTAGCTGTTGCTCCTGGAGGTTGCCCTTACAGCAGAACAAGTCTCAAAAATCCTGGTCCAGAAGCCCCTCATAGCCTGCATGGAATCTCCAAGCCCCCTATCTGTTGCTTCTCCACCAGGCTTAAGCACCTGTGGAATTCTATGTCTCAGCTTGCCAATCCAGACACTCCCTTGGAGGCCCCAGTGCCCCAGGATGAGGCCTGGACTTGCCTGCTACATCTAGAAAACTAGGTGCAATTGACCCAAACTTCCCACACTCATCACATGACTGAACTCTCCACCCTTTGCCAAACCACCAAACATATTTTTCAATCCCTCCAGGCACTACTAAAGCACCTGACCCCTACCTCCACACCACCCCCAGCTGCAGAAACACCCCTGGCAACTCCAGCAGCCTTCCTGGCAGCCTCTGGTAGCCCCCCAAGTGCAGATTCCCTGTCCCATGCTCCCAGACACATATGATGGCAACTGCTCCAGTGGAGAGCATTTCCTCCAGTCCTGCCTCACCTACATCCATTTCAGTAGGGATGCCTTTGACTCCAATGTGCTGAGAACAGCCTGGGTACTATTGTACATGAAGACAGGACATGCCTCCACCTATGTGCTATGGGGGCTTTGACACCACAGAGGTGTCAGAAGTTTTGCAGACTGGACAGCCTTTGAAAAGAACTTCTGGGCAGAGTTTTTCCTGATTGACCCAGCCAAAACCGCTGCCTTAGCACTACACAACTGGGAGCAGTATGGGCAAGGGAAATGGATGTTGGATGAGTATATTGATTCCTTCTGAGCACTAGTCAAGCAAGCAGCCTACTTCAACAGCCTCCAACTGTGCCTCACCTTCTGGGATGGCTTGCACCCCACCTTACTAGAACACATTGACAACCTTGCCAAGGACTGCCCAGACAATGAGCAGATTGCCTTCTGCTATAAGGTGGCCCAGGATCAGTGGCAACTCATGGAGATTCAGTGGGAGCTACATTGCACATGTCCAACTCACTGACCTGCCCCTACTGCCACTCTCTGCTACTCTGCCCCTGCACTCCCAGCACCTGCCTCTGCTCTGGTCACCTCTGTGCTGCAACCCTTACCTCCAGGCATCCCTATGGACATCAATGCCACCTGACAGCACCACTCCATGCCATTACTGTGCCAGAGATGCCAGAAACCTGGGCACTTCATGCAGCAATGCCTGTTGGGCCTTAAGGTATACTACCTATCTACAGCAGGGCAGGAGGAGCTTCTCCTGCAGCTGTTGGCCACAAAGGATGCCACCAGAGATTCCTCACCAGATGGGCCAGCATCAGAGTTGACCTCAGAGGAGAGTGGTGCTTGTACCCCTCTCCTGGGTCTGGAGGAGGATTTTAATCAAATGATGGATGAGGTGTACACCTCTGTTACCCAGTACTAACAGGTTCACTTGTCTGTCAATAGAAAATAAAATCGCTTCTCTTGATATTGATGACCCTAACACAAAGGAACCTCAGTACCCCCCTCCAGATGTACAAACACCAACTCCAGACTCCACACTGATCCCCTGATGCCCATTAGGCCTCATCCATGCTGCCCTGCCTGGGAACACCAATTGCTCTGATGGTATGTGGTAACCACAACCCCCTCAGCAAATTCCCTGCATCTCAATATAGAGATTGGGACCATGGACACTCAGCAGGCCTGCAGAGTCACTGCTTATCTGGATAGTGGTGCTACAGGGCTGTTCCTGGACTCAGAGTTTGTTAAGCACCACCACCTAATCATACAGCCATTGTCCAAGCCCATCCTGGTGTTCAATATTGACAAAATACCCAACAAGGCTGGTGCCATCAGCTCCATGATTGATCTTGTCCTTCACTATCAGAACCATGCTAAGCAGGCAGTCTTTGCCATCACCAGCCTAGGCAAGCAGAACATGATCCTCAGTTTTACCTGGCTTTGGGAGCATAACCCCAAAGTAGATTGAGCCCAGAGCAAGGTGACCATGAGCTGATGCCTCTGGAGGTGCACCACCTGCACCACTGAGGTCAAGGAACAGTGCCAGGCTGAGGTTCAGGAGCACATGGACATTCAGGCCTGCTGGGCTGACCATCTCCCCTTTGCCAATGTAGACCTTCTGGACCCCCCACCCCTAGCATTCCCCCATAGAGAGGCCCTCTACAAGGATGACTGGAGTAGAAGTGGGGCCCCAAAGGAGGATCTAACAGGGGAGTTTGGCAGCTTGCATAACCAGGAGTCCCCAGATAAAGCAGTAGAAATCAGAGACCAGATATACACTACCACCCTATGTTCATCACCCTCTATTGCAGAGATCTGGGCCAGCCAGACCACCTCTCAGCACCTGGCCCAGGCATTTGCTGCAAACTCCACATCCTGGGAGCTCTGGGACATTGTACCTCTATATCTCCACTCATTCAAAGATGTATTCTCCAAGGCCTCCTTTGACTTGCTCCCAAAGTGCAAGCAGTGGGACCATGCCATTGAATTAATACCAGACTCCAAGCCTGCAAGCTATAAGGTCTATCCACTGGCACCAAAGGAGCAGGACAAGCTTGATGCCTTCCTACAGAAGAATCTGGCCTTGAGTTGCATCTGCCCCTCCAGATTCCTAATGGCCTCTCTGGTCTTCTTCATCAAGAAGAAGGATGGCTCCCTCCAATTGGTCCAGGACTACTAGGTTCTTAATGCCATGACCGAGAAGAACCACTACTCCCTCCCCCTCATCTCTGAGGTCATTAACAATCTCTGAGGTGCATGGTACTTCACCAAATTAGATATCTGGTGGAGCTACAACAATGTATGCATCCAGGAGGGAGACAAATAGAAGGCTGCCTTCTGGACCAATTGGGAATTATTTGAACCTCTTGTCATGTTCTTTGGACTCATCAACAGCACTGCCACCTTCCAGACAATGATGAATGACATTTTCTGGGACCTGATAGGTGAAGGTGCAGTGTGCACATACCTTGATGACATCCTCATCTACACTAAAGTGCTGGAAGAGCACCACTAGGTCACATGCATCATCTTGGAACATTTCCACCTTCATCAACTCTATCTCAAACTGGAGAAGTGTGAGTTTGAGCAAACCCAGATTGAGTATCTTGGGCTGATCATCTTGCACAGAGCTGTGGAGATGGATCCAGTGAAGGTGGCAGGTGTTGCAGAGTGGCCAGAGCCCGAGAATAAGAAGGAAGTGCAGGCCTTTCTAGGTTTCACTAACTTCTATCAGAGGTTCATCCAGGATTTCTCCCATCATGCCTGACTGTTGTTCAACCTTACTGCAAGGATGCTGCCTGGAGTTGGGGCCCCCCAGAGCAGATGGCCTTTGACAATCTCAAGTGCACTGTCACCTCTGGACCCATCCTCCTCTTCCTGGATGACAACTCCCCCTTCCAGGTGGAAGCTGATAGCTCCAACTTTGCCACCAGAGCTGTTCTGTCACAACAATCCCAGGAGGACAGAAAATGGCATCCAGTGGCCTTCTACTCCAAGAGTCTGGATATGGTGGAAAGAAACTACAAAATCCACAACAAGGAGATGCTAGCTATCATCTGGTCTTTTG
This sequence comes from Termitomyces sp. DKA64, assembly GCA_017657295.1. Classification (NCBI taxonomy): domain Eukaryota; kingdom Fungi; phylum Basidiomycota; class Agaricomycetes; order Agaricales; family Lyophyllaceae; genus Termitomyces; species Termitomyces sp. DKA64. Next base: position 3,034 of record JAGGAV010008063.1, on the reverse strand, counting down.
AGGAGTGGCAGCATTTCCTGGATGGTGCATGGCATAAGTTCAAAGTGTGAACAGATTACAAGAACCTTGAGTATTTCCAGATGGCCAAGAAGCTCAACTGCCAGCAGGCCTGGTGATCCCTCTACCTAGCCAACTTTGATTTCTTGCTGCACCACAAGCCAAGCCAGAGCATGGGGAAGCCAGATGCCCTGTCCTGGAGAGCAGACCATGGCACCAAGGAAGATGATAACAGCAACATTGTGCTCCTCCAACCTGAGTTGTTCACAATTCAAGCCATGGAAGGCTTAGCCATTAAGGGGGCAGAGGTGGAGATCCTCTGGGACATCAGGTGGGGAAACTGGGATGGTCTTCAGGAGGAACTCATCACTCAGGCAGCCAGGGTGCTTAAGTCCTGATATACCATCAGTGTCAAGTCCATCCACACTGACAAATGGGCCTTCTGCAACAGACTTCTGACCTTCCAAGATTGTATCTACATGCCCAATGACCCAGAGCTCTGCCAGAGGATTGTAGAGCAACACCACAACTCCCAGATTGCAGGACACCCTGGCCAGTGGAAAATGTTGGAGCTAGTGTCCTGGAACCATTGGTGGTCCCAGATGTCCCGGTATATTGAGTCCTACACTAGTACATGTGATCTCTGTCTCCAGATCAAGCCCCAACATTGCCTCCCCTCTGGACAACTCCATCCCCTGCCTATCCCCATGAAGTGATGGAGCATCACCTTGGTAGACTTCATTGTAGAGCTCCCTGATGCTCATGGTTACAATGCCATCATGGTAGTGGTGGACCTCTGTGGCAAATGAGCACATTTTATCACTACCCACACCACCTGCTCTGCCATAGGTGCTGCTAACCTATACCAGAAGAACATCTGGAAGCTGCATGGCCTCTCCAATGCCTACCTATCTGACTGGGGTCCACAAATTGGGCAGGCTTCACCTGGGAGCTCTACCAGCTACTCAATGTGAAGCTCCACACCTCCACCACCTACCACCCACAGTCTGATGGCCAGACCAGATGTGTGAACCAGGAGCTCAAACAATACCTCTGCCTCTTTTGCAACAAGCACCAGAATGACTGGGACAAACTCCTCTCTGGTGCCAAGTTTCAGTACAACAGCCATGTTCATGTGGCCACCCAAATTTTGCCCTTCCTGGATACTGGACATCACCCATGCATGGGCTTTGAACCCCAGGCCCAACCTTTAAAGAACAAAGCCATGAATGAGTTTGTGGACTGGATGAAGATCACACAGGAGGAAGCCTGGGCAGCACTGGCAAAGGCCAAGGATGACATGGCATGATATTACAACTGCAGAAGGACCCCAGCACCTAAGTACAAGCCTGGAGATTGAGCTTACCTGGACACCTCTGATATTATGACTGCCCAGCCATTAAAAAAGCTCTTGCACTGGCAATTGGGACCCTTTGCAGTAGAATGGCAGGTAGGGCCCCTAGCCTATTGACTCTGGCTCCCTGCAGGAATGCACCAGCTCCATCCAGTCTTTAACATGGTAAAACTGACTCCAGCCCCAGCAGACCCTATCCCAGGGCAACACCCAGCACCCCTGCCACTTCTGGTGGTGGTCAATGACAGCAAGGGATATGAAGTGGAGGAGATCCTGGATAGCTGTTTGTTCCAGCAGTGACTACAATACAAGGTGAAGTGGAAGGGTTACAGAATCAAAGACATCTCCTGGGAACTCTGGGAGAATGTGCATGCACTCAGACTGGTCAGGGAGTTTCACCAACAACACCCAGATGCATCCCAGGCCATTTGAGGAATCTATCCCCTCTTGCCAGCAGACCAGGCAATCCAGAATTTCTTCTACCCCATGCATTGAGATGCTGCATACTAGAGAGGGGGTGATGTCAGGGGACTACCCTTTCCAACCTCCCTTTCTGACCTCTGCCCCTGACCAACACTGACTCCCCTCAACCAGTTCTGCTCCCCTGGGGCTTGTTCAATGTCTCCCAGGCATTCTACAGGTCCCCAGAGATCTCTGGAGACCTCTGGAACTTTTCATGATCCCTCATTGAGTACTTCAGCTAACTCCAGTCACCTACACAGTTGTTTCTATGCCTCTGCTGCCCACTGATGTGCTGCACCAAGCAGTGGAGATCCTTAGACTTGTTCTCTTCAGATTCCCCTCTGCTAGGTGATTAGTTTACCATTTGTATCATCAATTACAGTTCTAATATACTTTGGATTCCCCTCTGCTAGCTGCATGACTTAGCTGTTGCTCCTGGAGGTTGCCCTTACAGATGTGCCACCGGCACTCAGTCCATCTATGCAGACAAGTGGGCCCTCCACAACAGACTCCTGACCTTCTGGGACCACATCTATGTGCCCAATGACCTGAAGCTCTGCTAGAGGATTATAGAGTAGCACCATGACTCCTAGATCATGAGACACCCCAGCTGATGGAAAACATTGGAGCTAGTGTCCCAGAACTACTGGTGGCCCTAGATGTCCTGGTATATTGGGTCCTACACTAGTACATGTGATCTCTGCCTCTGGACTAAGCCCCAATGTTGCCTCCCCTCTAGACAGCTCTATCCTCTACCCATCCCCACAGAGCAATGGAGCATTGCCTTGGTAGACTTCATCATAGAGCTCTCCAATGCCCATGGTTATAATGCTATCATGGTAGTGGTGGACCTCTGTGGCAAGCAAGCACACTTCATTCCTACTCACACCACTTGCTTTGCCATGGGCACTGCTAACCTGTACCAGAAGAATGTCTGGAAACTCCATGGCCTCTCTGATGCCTATGTATCTGACTGGGTCCACAATTTGTGGCAGACTTCACCTGGGAGCTTTATCAACTACTTGACATGAAGCTTCACACCTCCACCACCTACCACCCACAGTCCAACAGCCAGACCAAATGCATGAACCAGGAACTCAAGCAATATCTCTGCCTCTTCTACAATGAGTGCTAGAACAACTGAGACAAACTCCTCCCCAATGCTGAGTTCCAGTACAACAACCACATTCACATGGCCACTCAAGTTTTGCCCTTCTTCCT
>JAGGAV010008062.1:0-18758 GCA_017657295.1 Termitomyces sp. DKA64 | reverse complement strand
GTACTCCCAGAGGTGTTCAATAGGGTTAAGATCAGGGGATTGGGCTGGCCACCAGAGGACATCAAAGTTGTTGTCTTCAAACCACTTGTTAGCCCTCTTGAAGTTGTGTCTAGGGTCATTGTCCTGTTGAAAGTAGTAGGCACCCTCCTCCAACTCCAACTTTTCAAAGCTCTTCTTTGCTTTATCATCCAAAGTTTCATAGTACTGCCCTGCATTTATGATCCCCACCACCTCTACCAGCTTTCCTACCCCATTCCAACTCATGCAGCTCCATACCATGAGATTTTTCCCTCCTCCATGTTTCATAGTAGGTATAGTGGTTCAGTCTGAAATGCCTTATCCTTGTAGCTCCCACACATACTGCTTTCCATCTGACCCAATCCTGTTAATCTTTGTCTCATCTGTCTATAACACTCTTTTCTAGTCCTCCACAGTCCAGTTTTGATGCTCTTGAGCCCATTTAAGTCATAGTTGTCAATGTCTAGCTTTGAGCATAGGAACTTTTCTCCTTGCAGCAGACCAATACCCCTCCTTCAGCACAACCATACAGTCTGAGGAGAGACAGGTTTGGAAATGATGTTGTTGATAAAATTGGTGGCCCAAATAGCTGTATCAAGTCTTCCAGTCAAGATTTGTTGAACAATAGCCTGTTTATTACATAGAGTAAGCTTAGCTGGACAGCTTCCAGGACAGTTTTCCTTGTCCACCTCCAACTCTCTACCAATCCTCCCAATAGTAGTCTTTTCTGTTTTAGCCCCAATCTGATGCAGAGAATACCCTTGAGCAAGAAGAGAAGCAATAGTAGAGCATTGTGCAGAAGAAGTAGCTTTCATGATGATGGTTGAAGGTCAAGATGTAGTTCCACTAACTTGAACCACTCCTAAATATAACCAAACATGGTCACATTACTCTTTATTTCTGACTAAAATAAGGATAAACCTGCAAAATTGAAGATGCTCAAAAATCTGTCCCAATGAGTGAATATTTTAAAATGGCCATTACTCCATCAGTTTTGATCTAAATTACATAACCTAAAATGCAATTTATAGCCATGATGCCGTAGTACTTTACATGATTTAACCAGAATATTAAATACTTCCAATCTTTCATGACAATGTTGTCTTTCAAAAAGTATAAAACATTGGGACAGTTTTTTGAGCCACTGTAGGTGTAGAGACTTGCATGGCAATGGGCATGGAGACTTGGCTGGCAATGGGTGTGAAGTCTTGCATAGTGACAGATGCAGAGACTTGGGCTGTGATGGGTGCAGCCTGAGAGACTTGGACTGTGATGGGTGTGGAGACTTGCATGTTGACAGGTATGGCCTAAGAACTTATGTGGTGATAGGTATGGAGACTTGCATGGTAATAGGTAGAGAGACTTGCATGGCAATGGGTGCAGAGACCTAAGGCCCAGGAGATGGGCTTGGATTTGACATCATGGCCATAAAAGAGTTGGCTTGAATACTGTGTCAGTATGAGATTGAAGAATAGATCTTCCTTACAGTTATTGACATTAACATTGACACCAATCTCAAATACTGGGACTCCATTTGGTGGAAAGGATAGATGTTTGCATTTCATAGGGCCAGGCCTATTTAGAGAGTTGTAGTCTTCAAATTTGCACTTCAATGATTTATTGATGTCTACAAGGAAGCAAAAAAAAAGTCAGTAAAGTACCAAGAGATCATAGAAACATACCTTTTGACTCTTCAAAGACTTCTTTCTGAAGGCTAGCCATCCAATCAGGATACTGGATCTTCATGAACTGTTCAAGCTTCCAATCATTATTCACTAGTTGAAATTTAGGGAAATCCCTACACAGATTGTTGCAGTAGAAATTCTTTGCTTTATTGGTTTTCTTCTTCCACAATGTTGGATATATTGAGTGGTGTTTGAGTTTGTTGAAGAGGACTTTTGCCCCTTCAATTACTTGTTCAACATGAATCTTTGAGAGAGAAGCACCATCACTATCAGTTAGAAAACCTTGTCTGTGTGCTGTCCTTTGTTTCTATCCTTCTCAGCCTTCTTGCACTGTTCTGACTCATCCCAATATGAGACCTTCAGATAATGAGTTTGATCAGCAGTCTTGAGTGTTGTTGAAGGTACATGCAAAGTTGTGTATACAGGCTGAGAATTGAGATCACTGGAATCAGCAGGTATCTGTCAAGAAGAGGAATTTGCTAGTGTAGGTGTTAAGCTTTGAGGATAGAGAACATTGCACCTGCCAGATTCAGTTATTGAGTTATGCATATATACAAATAAAAAGACTGATATGTACTCTAGACATTCTATTTCAACTTGAGACTGCTTGTATGCATTGTGTAGATTAATATATGCACTGTTATGAGGGCCAATGAAGTCAGATGACATCCCATTTGCCAGAGTTGGCAGATTGAAGGACTCAAATGCCTAATGGTAACAGATAGTAAGTGAATGGAAGAAGTCAAGATAACTTCTTACATTGTATGAGTCAAGGCCATTATTTTCATGCTATCCACAAGCCAAGTGAGCAAGTGCCAACCAATCAATAGTAAAAAAGACTTACATGATTGAATTTTGAGATGGATGAGAATGATAATTGGAATGGTCAATATGCATAAGAGAAGGAGAAGAAGAGAAAAGAAAATCAGAGGTGATCATGGAGGTCATAAAGAATATGATACTACAGAACAGAGAGAAAATGGGTAGTCAACAACATCTCCACAAATTACCAAAGTCACATGTCATGTGATCAAATGTGACATCTTGTGTCAAATGCAGAAAGGATGTGGAATGCATATGGATTCAGATAGTGCAAGAAATATGCTAGAGAAACAATAGGCCAAGGATTGCTGGCAATGAAATCATCAGGAGCAAGTTGTAGATAGCTATGTCAAAAAACAGCTACATACTTGTAGTAGAAGTTTTGTGAGAAGAACTTTATGTGGGCCAACATTGCCATTGTCATTTGCATACTGACCTATATAATGTCTGTTGGAGTGTAAGGAGAGACTCAGGGTGACTGACACACCTCTGCTTCTGACAGCTATGCTGGGAGCATTTTCAAGCCTCTCTCAATATCCCTTGACATCCATTCATTGAGTACACTCTAGCATTGGATCTGACCTTGTCAAGGCATCATTATCTGAGTGGCAGCTGCTCTGATGGTCAGGAACACATGTTACACTAAGAATCAAGTTTGCAACAGCAGCAATGTGTAGTTGTAAATTGATGTGATACTGTAGCACTAGATGTTCAATGTTGTGTATGACATAATATCACTTCTTAAGGTTTTTGACAAAATGCCAGCTTGAACCAGACCACTTCAGAAATTTAGATTATTTCCAGATCACCCCAGATCCCATTTCCACTGGGAGTGAATGCTGTATTATAAAACTGGTGGGAGCTTATATAGGTATTTTCAATTGGACAGGGAACCTAGTAAAATCTGAAGGTCATCAGTAGGAGCAGTGCCAGTGTTGGGGCCCAGCTCTGCTATGTTGTCTACCCCTGAGCATCAAAATGGGGAGATGATAGATCCATCTGAAAGGCTTTTGATCTGCAACCACCATCTGGCCACTGTGACAATTTGAGTTTCTGAGCTTGAGGTACTACATAATAGAGAAAGGCAAGAATTAGAAGTAGATAAATTGTACAAAGACATTTGCCTCTACACCAAAACACTACATACCAAAGTATCAAGTGAGATGCCAATTAGCAGTGGGGACACTGCACCAAAAACTGCCAGTTTGGCAGTATGCAGAGCAATAGATGCAATACAAGGTGTTGTTACAGGAGGCATGATCAGGGAACAAGTGCTGAAGGTTCAGACAACAGAAGACACCAGAGCATGGCTACTCAAAAGTGGGGCACTGATGAAAGACAATGATCCCATAAACATTGGGATACTCAAAGCTGCCCTGCTCATGTTGACAACCAGAAAGGACATACTACAGGAGGCAAAGGAAGGGATGAGAGCAGTGGTGATAGGGTTGGAGTGGATGAGGGCAGGAGAGACCAAGAGGATGGTGATGGAGACTAGGGAAAGCAATGGAGAAGTATAGAGAGGTGCTGGAAAACCTGACAGAAGTGACAGTGAAAAGCTAGATCAAGAACTAAGGTGCTCTCTCAAGTGCCAAAAGTATGAGAAGGGCCATCTGGCTAACAAATGCAAGCAGGAGAACAACACATGTGGTATATGCACAAAAGAACACAGGATGAAGGACTGCAAGGAGACCAATCCAAAGAATTTCTGCTGTATAACTTGCAAGGCAAGAGGATTGTGTCATGAACACCTGTTGATGTTGAGACTATGCCCAGTGTTCATTGAGGCAAAGAATAGACTCATTGAGAGAACACCTGAGATGAGGTATAGGTACTACCCTACTGACCAGCAATGGACCTGGGTTAGCCACACTAAGCAGTGCCAGAGCTGATGCACAAATGCACATGCAGAGGGGCATAGGCCAGGGTAGGCTAGCAGGTGGACAAAGTGGTAAAGAGGGCAGGATTTTGGGGAGAAGCAAGACTAACAGATCAAATAAGAATGGAAGCACTGGGAAGATAGAAAGCAAGACCCCTAGTGGAACTCAGATGACACTGGACAACTTTAGGTGGGACAGCAAACCCAACTTTCAGGCAACAGAGAGGCAAAGCAAACCTCAACAAGAAGAGAACTGGGATGGAGAGCGATACAATCAGTTCCTGGCATTGCTGTACAAGCATGACAGCTCTCACCCTGCCCCTCCCAATGAGTAGAGATGTGGGGGCAGACAGGGGGAGGATGGACATAAGGGCAGGAGGGGAGAAAGGAAAAGAAGAGAAATCAACCACATAACAGCAGAATGTAGACAAGTTGTTGATGGCACAGCATACAATGCTGAACACAGTGGACAGAGAAACTGACATCATTTACTTGCAGGAGCCATACTTTGATTTCAATAAGGAGTCAAGGGTGATGCAGGTATGGGGGCCAATATACCCAAAACTACATGATGAGAGAGAGGTGGAAGGGACTAGGGTAGTGATACTGGGATTGACATAGACAAATAGAAAAGGCTGGATATTGATAGCACAGACATGGTAGCAATCAGCCTGGAAATGGAGAAAAGAACAGTGTCTATATTCAACATTTATAATGACTGTGAACATTCAAGGAGCATGAGGGTGCTGAACTTCTACCTGAGGAGTGCAGAGGGTCAAAGGACAAGGGGCAGGTATGTAGCAGACATCTAGATTGGTGATTAACAGACATCACCCAATGTGAGACAAACTGTGCAATGCTCACCTTTTCACAAACATGAACCTGGATGCAGCAGAGGAGCTCATAGAAATGACAATGTGGACAGGATAAGCATGGCTTTCAGGCCATATGTGCCATTCTGAGAGCAAAAAAACATGAAGAACCTCACAAGATCAGATAATGTTTTTTCCACTCAATCTTTTAAGAGCTGTATAGTGTGATGCAAGGCACCTTACACTGGCCAATTGCTGAAAGCCAACCACTTTCCTGTGATCATGGTTTGTGAGACAATGGTGGAGAGGAACAAGGCTGATAAAAGCAGAAATTTCAGGCAGGAATGTGAAGTGGAAGGAGTTTGAGGAAGACCTTGGGCAAAGGCTGGAGCAGGTGGGAAGAGGACAGATAGTGAAGAGGAAGTGGAGGAAGGTTAGAGGAGGTGATAAAAGCTCTGAAGAGGACTGTGGAAAAGAAGGTGTCATTGAGAAGAGAGCATTATGGGGTGAAGAGATGGTGGACAAGGGAGTTGATGGAAATGAGGATGGCAGCATGAGTGTGAATGTGAGGGTGAAAGTCATATCAATGCCTAGATGTTGAAGGATGCCCAGCACACAATGCATACTGACAAGTATGCAATGACTATGACCAAGCCATTAAGACTTAAAAGAAGAAGCATTGGAAGAAATGGCTAGAAAACATTGATGCTGGGACAATATGGGATGCCAAAACCTTTGTTGCCACAGTACTAGGGGATGGAAGAAAAGTGAGGATGCCAGCACTGAAGGAGGAGGTAGGAGGGTGGATGGTGGAAGTGGAGGACAATGAGGAGAAGGCTAGATTATTTCACAACACATTCTTTTACAAGGATCCAGGGCCAGTGGGGGATGCTGAGAGGAACACAGAGATGGCCAAACCCACATTTAAGTGGATACCTATAACAGATAGGGAGATCTATGTGGCTATCAAGAGACTCAAGCCTCACAAGGCACCCAGCCTAAGTGGCATCCCAAACATCATGCTGAAAAAGATAAAGTGGACAAATAGTGATGCAAAATCTATGTTTTACTGAAGATCCAAAGTTTAAATACTTGGGTCAACAAGTTGTACTTAGATTTGCAAGTGTTCAAGCCTTAGTTATACTAAACATTACTTCAATAGTAATGTGTTAAAATAGATTTATTAATTTCAATCAAATAGTTCAAGATGGTCTTGAAGCAAACAAAAGGGCTCAAATAGTGTATTAAATTAATGTACCCAAAGCTATCCAGTGGCTCCTAGGCCTAAGATGTCCACTCCCTGGGGACTCTGAGCTGTAGCAAGGGAACTTCTTGCCCAACATCCCCAATTCCTCCTTCCCTTCATATTTCTTGCCCCATGCACAGACCAACATATAATTTGCATGATTCCACTGTCCCAGCACATGCCCAGAGTGCCAATGCATACTTGGCATGGTCTTGACTGGTCTAGGTGGAAGGTTTAGCCACCAGCTGGCTGGACCTCTTCTCCAGTTCTCCCCTTCCTTGTACCTGGCAGCTGGCTGCCTTTTGTAACATGTCTGGATGTTTCTTGTGGGGTGGCAGTTGTTTGATACAGTGTGTTGTACAGATTTGAGTGTCCTTCTTTGAGAGATAGAAATGATTGTTCTTTTATTGAAGGTTTGATGGTTGATCATGAATCATTGATCCATGATCATCTTTAGCAGTGCACAGCTACCCTGGACAGCTATGTCATGTCATTTTATGATTGCTGACCTGGCTGTTGTCCAGTATGGTCATGCAAGTCTTTGTTTGCTGCTGGTAGCAGGGGAGGCAGTTGTGACTTGTGTAAAGTCCCTCACCTACCATTTTTGGCATCCTTTTCAGCTTACAGCTTACAGCTTTATAGGAATTTATAGAGCACATGTTATGCTTCTTTTCTTACACTGGCTGTCCTCATTACTGAGGCAGCTGTATCAATAGTGACTTGTCCTGGGACCCATATTTTGGGTGATGTTTGGACATGAGATGTACTCGGAACAGTGGAAGATCTTCAAGACAGTGGTGTTGAGGAAGCCCAGCCAGGACAACTACAGCAACTCAAACTCATACAGATTGATTGCTCTGTTAGACACAGTGGCAAAGGTTCTCTCATCTTGCATAAAAACTAAGCTTGCCTATTATGTAGAGAAGGAGGTGGTGGGTCAGTTTGAGCAGAAGTTGGAGGGAAGGAGAATGGTGATAGCATTCAACAACTACAGATTGCAGCAAATTCCAGCAGACAGTGGGCTAGACCAAGGCTGCAACATGTTGGGACTTTGCTTTGGTGCCTATAATGCAGGCCAGATTGATGGAGGCAGAGAGCAAGACAGGGAGCTGGCTGGATTGTTTGTGGATAACATGTATGTGGCAGCAGAGGAGAAAGACATGGTGAAGGTGATCAGGAAAGTCAAGGAGACCCATGCTCCATCCAGTTTTGTGATGCAGTGAGAAGTCAAAGTTGGCCAGATACAAACCATCAAGCTTGGCAGTGATTGAGTTTCTTCACTGTATGGAAGTATTCAAGGTTCTTGTGGTCTGTTCAAACTTCAAACTTGTACCATGCACCCTCAAGAAAATGCTGCCATTCTTCAAAGGACTGAATAATAGCAAGTATCTACTTGTTATGGATCTCATAGTTCCATTCTACTGCATTGAGGCTTTTAGAGTAGAAGGCTACAGGATTCCACTTGCTATCCTTCTTTGACTGCTGGGAGAGGACCACTCCCATGGCAAAAGTGGAGCTATCTGCTTCAACACAGAAGGGGGAGTCATCATCAGGGAATAGGAGGATGGGTTTTGAGGATACAGCCTGTTTGAGGGTATCAAAGGCAACTTGCTGCAAGGAATTCCACTGTCATGCTGCATCCTTGACCATAAGGTCAAAGAGAGGATGAGTATGGTGAGAGAAGCCCTGAATGAACCTCTGATAGATAGAAGATAGAAGTTGACAAAACCTAAGAAGGCCTGCACTTTCTTCTTGTTTTTTGGCTCCAGCCACTCAGCTACATCAACCACCTCAACAGGGTCCATCTCAGCCATTCCATGCAAGATAATCAAATCCAGATACTCAACCTTGGTCTGCTCAAACTTGCACTTCTCAGGCTCAAGGTAGAGCTGGTGTTGGCAGAGACATTCCGAGATAATGTATGTGACCCAACAAACACACAAATAACACCTTCTGCAATAAAATCACAGAAGACCTTGTTCATCATTGTCTGGAAGGTGGCCAGGCTGTCAGTCAGACCAAAGAACATCACCAGAAGTTCAAAAAGTCCACAATTGGTTCTGAACACTGTCTTCCACTCATCTCCTTCCTTGATGTGCACATTGTTATAGCCTCAATGGACATCCAATAATAAAGTAATGTGCACATCAATGGTTGTTGACAAGTTTGGAAAAATGAATGGCAAGGGATAGTGATTCTTCACTGTCACCATGTTCAAGACTTGGTAGACTTGAACCAGACAAAGAGACCCATCCTTCTTATTGAAAAAGACTGGGGAGGCCATTAGGGACTTAGAGGGTTGTATTCAACCAGAGCTGAGGCTCTCCTGCAGGAATGCATCCTGCTCATCCTGCTCATGGGGTGCAAGTGGATAGACTTTACAGCTGGAGGGTTCTGCACCATGTATCAGTTCAATTGCATGGTCCCATTGGTTGCATTCAGGGAGCAAATCAAATGATGTCTTAGCAAATACATCTTCAAAGTAATGAAGGTGATGAGGAGCTGTGCTATGCAACAGCTTGGGCTGGAAGTTTGCTGCAAATGCCTTGGCTAGTAATTGAGAGGTTGTCTGACTAGCCCAAATCTCTGCTGTCATAGGAGGAGAGCAGAGCATTATAGCATAGATCCTATCATCTTCCTCAATGGTCTTGTCTGGAGACTCAGGGTCTGGAGTGCTGAAAAACTCTCCTTTGCATCCCTCATCTTCCTGGGGATCATGCCCAGCACCTTGGACATCCTTGTAGAGGGCAAGGAATGCCAGAGGGGGGGATCCAAGAGGTCAAGATTGGCATGCAGGAGATGCCCTGCACGACAGGCATGCACAGCAGCATGCTCACAGACCTTTGCTCTGCACTCCTGGTGGGCTTCTTCTGCACAGGTCATGCAACAATGGGGACAGCAACTCACCTTCACCTCACCCTTGGTCCAGTCAGTCTCAGGGTTTTGTTCTTGTAAGCAGGTGAACCCCAAGTCCATGTCTTCTCCAGACTAGTGATAGCAAAAGTGGCATGCTTGGAATAGGCCTGGTAACAAAGCACCAGATCCACCACTGAGCAAATAAAGCCAGCTTCATTGGGTGTGCCATCAACAGAGGGGGTTGGTAGTGAGGTGGTGTTGTTGGACATATTCTGTGTCAAGAAAGAGGCCTGTTGCTCCACTATAAAGCAGGGCAACAACACTCCAGGTCTGCTGGGTGTCTGTTGTCTCAATTTCCACCTGTAGTTTCAAGGAATTGATGGAGGAAGTGGAAGCAACAATGTAGCAGTGGGGGAGACAACATTCCCATGCAGGGATCTAAAGGCATGGGTCAGGAGGTTTATTCCCAGGTGGGGCTCCAGCTGAAGGGGGTGTTTTGTAAGGGGAATAGTCTTCCAGACCATCCCACCCTTGCCTAGCTTAGTCCATGAGGATTGGCACCTCTATCTAGCCAATCTCCAGACTGCCTGGCCCTTCTTAATGTCTTGGCTCCCAGGCCTAATGGGTATATTGTGCTTGGCACATGATATATTGTTGTCTATCATTGATCCTCCTAGTACTGGACCCAATTAGTCAATAGTTTGTAGTCATTTGGCCTCCACTTTGTCATAAGGCTGTAGTCAGTGGCCTCTGGGCTTAGTCATAGGTACTTAGTCATCAAGTAGTTTTGTAGTATATATAGGGGACCTGGGGATATGATATCCCCTGTCTGGACAATAGCATTGCTTCTGGGTTTCTTCACTAGCATCACTGTGAGCTTGGTCAGTGCAGCCCCTTGTCTTTTGCCTTGCCCTCCACCTTTGCCTCTGGTTGTTGCCTGCCCCCTGCCCACTGTGCCTCTGGCCAGCTTGCTTGTTGCTCGCATCTTTACTGGAGAGTCAGGTCATGAGTGGTGGGCTTGGTTTGGACTATCCATGGCCAATGTCTCCTTACAGGTTCATACAGCTGGGGCAATGCTTATTGTTTCAGGCATAGTATCAAGGGCAGCAACAGATATATTAGATTCTATGGACAGGGGGGGCAAAACAATTAGCACTAGGCAATGGGGGCATACAGATCATCCATTTCCCTTTTCAAAATCCTCCTCCAACTCATCAGGCATGACCTCTAACTCACTGACAGTCTCATCAGCAGGAACAGCTGTGGGCACATTTGGGGAAGGGGTCCCTGCTGCATCCTGGGCAACCAGGAGTTGGATCAGCAACTCCTCTTGCTCAGCAGAAGAGATAGCACACTTTTGATGCTTGAGGACAGTAATTGGTGAAGTGGCCAGTCTTTCTGCAATGTCTGCAGAGCAGGGGGATGGAGGAATGCTGGCAGGGGTCAGGGAAGTGCAGGAGGGGGAGCCTGCTGAGGGGCAGGACAAGCAAAAGGGGCATGGAGAGGTAGGGCTTGGGGAATGAACCCATGCTGTAACACCAGGAACAAGATGGGGGCAAGTGGACAAAGGCTGGGCATGATAGAGAGCTTGCTTCAATTCCCTAAGTTGCCACTGTTCTCAAGCCACCTTGTATTAAGTCTCAATACATTTGTCATCAGCTTGTTCCTCAGCCATCCTGTCTTGCAGTCTCCATTGTAAGCATCAGAGAGTGCAAGGCAGGGGTAGGGACTGTCTGAGGAGTAGGAGCAGGGAGGGGGAGATGTTCAAGCAGGGTCTGGAGGTAAAGAGCAATAGTCTCTGCTGAGTGGCATCAACTGGCAAGTTTGCTGGTGTGAAGGGTGAGAGAAGCTTGGGTAGACTGCACCTGAGTCTCTGGAGCTAGCAAATGGTGCCAGGGTTTGTTCTGAGGGCTGAAAGAGTCCTGGGGGTCAAATGGCAATTTTGGAATAGACATAGAGACAGTTTGGGCTGGCATTGGATATAATGATGGGGAAGAGACCTCTAGGAGCAAAGAGAAGTAAACTTGGGGGGTAAACCCACCACAAGCAACAGGAGATGGCTAGAGAGGGGCTCCCAGACTGAAATGGGAGATTGTTCTGTATGAGAAACCTCTGGAGGCTGTGGCTAAGTCACACAACTGGCAGAGGGAGATCCATCTAAGGATTCCCAATGCCAGTGTTCAAAAAACTTACTCTACTACTTCTAGGAAAAATGCTCAACAGCAACCAAGTCCAGAGTTCAATACAAAAATGGAAGTTCATTGTAATTGGCCTCAATCTCATGCTGTTGGATAGCCCTGGGTTGGAAGTACCTGTTTCCAAAAGATGGGAAGATGGGGATGTGAAACAAGCTTGCAATAAGAGAAACAAGAATTGGGTCTAGCCCTGGGCAGTCCCCTGACAGACATCTTTATGTGATGACATGTTGACAGAAAGGGCTATATATAGAAACATAGTACTTTTCAAATGGAGGACTTGATTATGCACTCAAGAACTCATCTACACTTGACAATACATAATGGTACAGTTGGTAGATAAGGTGGGGAATGCAGTCTGGACCATGGCAGCTGCTTCCAAGGGGTTGAAGACAGCCTTAGATGATAGGGACCTATCTTGGGATCAGCTCTCAGTCACAATTCCCAAGGTTTCTCAACACAACACATGCAGCAAGATGGGCCAAGCAGCAATAGGCCATGATGGCAAACTTGTTCAAAGGTCTGCAAGTATACCAATATTGGTTGATCAGAGACCCGTTAGATAGGACAATGCTACTTTGGTACCTATCAGAACAGAGGGCAGCTGTGGTACCAGGCACTTGAGGCAGGCACTGGCACATGGAACATTGGAATGTTGAAAGAAGTGCTGTTATGCTGATGAGGCCTGAGGCTATAGACAAAACAACAGCAAAAAAATGGTTAGAAGAAGTGGAAGGGATTTGGAGTACTGTCAGCAAGAGGCCATTCAGCATCCTCATTTGGCTTTATTGATGGGCTATCCTTACCAATACAGTTTCATCATGGCCTGAGGAAATGATAGGACCTGAGTCTCACTTGTGGCGTTTGCAAGGCCTTGGTATATCTTCTTAGACTGCGAATTGAGGATTACACATTGCAACACGTGTTTATAACAACAATGGCTGGATGGTCTTGAGCATTAACATTCTTGTATTTCTTGTACTTGAAGTCAAGTTCCAATTCTCATTATGAGTTTTTGGGTAGACTTTGTAAATGTAGTCAATGTTGAGCAATTGACATTCGATGTACCAAGTCGTAACTTGTGTTGAAGTAGGTAATCTAATGTATTCAATAATTTCAAACTGCGAGATCTTATCAGCTACCCAAATGGGAACCAGGGGCTGAGATCCCGATCATTTTTTCACTTCATTGTCATTTGAATTGCTATGAAACATGCTATCTGTCAATCATCCTACATAGCATCGGCGCACGACGTCAACTTGACTACGGCGGGCTCTGCGGGGGCTGCGCATATCTGTGAGGACGCTGACATAACATTGATGCCGACGCTGGCGCGTGATGTGCCTGACTTTGTGTTCGTCGCGACTCTTTGGCGCAGCAGTCACTTGCAAACTGGTTCTCATAATTACTGACTTAGACTTTTGAATTAAAGACTAAACGAATCTGATGTCTCGATACGCCGAGGTCCGTGTTGCAATTGTCCTGGAACTCATCTAACTGGTGTTACAGGCAGACGAGGCGCAGCATGGGCATTACAATGACGGCTACAATCCATATAATCAACCAGCCCACTTTGATAACAGACCCTTCAATGACCCATTCAATCCTCACTCGCAGTATGCAAATGCCTACAACGACTCTGAGCCCTTTGAAGGCTCCATCCTCCAGCCGCCGCCGCCGCCGCCTCCGCCGCCTCCCGCCAACGCCTATGCCGGCACTCCCGGGCCTTTTTTCCGTCCCCCGCCGTCCCCAGCCCCAACGCATCTCTCGCCACTGCCGCCGCCGCCGGTGGGCTTTGCTCACAATCCGTTCCAAACTCCCGGACCGCCGCCTCCCCCGCCGCCGAGCACCACGCCGCTCTCGCATGGCGTCTACCGCTCCCCCTACGGCCACGAGGACGACCGCGCAGACCAGGACCGCATCGATACCGGCGATATTCCACTGCTGCGCCGTGATCCATCACAGGCGTCGTTTCAGAGCTCGTTTGTCGATGTAGATGCGAATGTGCCGGATGACGATGAGAGCGTGAATAACATTCGGTATGGGAGGATTCCGCAGCGCGTGCCAAGGAGGTACAAGACGATCAAGAAGGTCGAGTGCGTGTCTCTTTTTTCTCTCGAAAAATATCAGTCGGTGACGCTGCTCCCCGCAGACTATTCCATGGCAACTTTGTCCTCGACTCCGAAGTACCCACCAAACTCCTCGACATGTGCGCCCAGCGCAACTCTCGCGAATTCACTCACATGCGCTACAGCGCCGCCACCTGCGACCCGAACGACTTCAAAGACTCCGGTTTCACCCTCCGCCAAGTCCACTACGACCCCCCGCGCCGCACAGAGCTCTTCATCGTCATGACCATGTACAACGAGGACGAGGAGCTCTTTTGCCGGACCATGCACGGTGTCATGAAAAATGTCGCCCATCTGTGTAAGAGGGAGAGGAGCAAGACCTGGGGCAAAGACGGGTGGAAGAAGGTCGTCGTTTGTATCGTGAGCGATGGACGCGCCAAGATAAATTCGAGGACGTTGAGTGTTATCGCCGCGATGGGCGCGTATCAGGAGGGTGTAGCGAAAAACGAGGTTAACAAGATGCCTGTCACAGCTCACATCTACGAATACACAACCCAAAGTCCGTCTCTCCCCCCCTTTCCCTCTTTCCCGCCCTAACCTCCACCTCCACAGTATCGATAACCCCCTCCCTCAAACTCGAAGGCCCCGAAAAAGGTGTTGTCCCCGTCCAGCTCATCTTTTGCCTCAAAGAAAAGAACCAAAAGAAGATCAACTCCCACCGCTGGTTCTTCAACGCTTTCGGTCCTTTACTCCAGCCCAACGTCTGCGTCCTCCTCGACGTCGGCACCCAACCCGGCCCCACGTCCATCTACCATCTTTGGAAGGCATTCGATATCAACTCGAATGTCGGGGGCGCGTGTGGCGAGATAGTGGCGTTGAAAGGCAAGTGGGGGCGGAATTTGATCAATCCCCTAGTCGCGGCGCAGAACTTTGAGTATAAGATGAGTAATATCCTGGATAAGCCGCTGTGGGTTCTTCGTCCTTTGGTACGTTTTGCGCTCACTGACCCATGTGTACGCGCAGGGAAAGCATATTTGGGTATATTACCGTCCTTCCCGGCGCGTTCAGCGCGTATCGGTACATCGCGCTGCAGAACGATCATACGGGCGAGGGTCCGTTGCAGAAGTATTTCCTAGGCGAGAAGATGGTATGTGTGCCCCTAGTCATGATTCATCATCCTAGTACTAACTCGGCTCTTGCTTTCGCTTCGCTTCTCGATAGCACGGCGCAGACGCAGACATATTCACGGCGAACATGTATCTCGCTGAAGACCGTGTACGTCCCCCGTCTCCGTGGCATGCTTGCACATATCCTGACGTCCCTCGCTTCGCTTGACAGATCCTATGCTGGGAACTCGTCTCGAAACGCGGAGGTTCGTGGATATTGCACTACGTCAAGTCCGCGTACGCCATTACCGACGTGCCTGACCAGGTTTGTTTCTTTCCCTCTTTCTACTAAATTCCGAACCAAACCCTAAGTATCCACGCCTCACAGGTTCCCGAACTCATCTCCCAACGCCGTCGCTGGCTCAACGGTTCCTTCTTCGCCGCCGTACACAGCACAGTGCACTTTTATTATATATATAGAAGCGCACATTCCTTCGTGCGGAAGTTTTGGATACATGTCGAAATGGTGTATCAGTTTTTCAATTTGGTTTTTAGTTGGTTTGCGTTGGTGAGTGCGGGCATTCCCAGTTTTCTGCTCCTCTGGGAATGTACAATGTGTTATCTACCTAGGCAAACTACTTCATCGCATTCTCGATTCTTGCGTCCGCACTCGAAGACAAATCTTTCAACCTCCCCTGGATCCACATCGTCAATGACATCCTGACCTACTTTTACCTCGGCCTCTTGATTATGTGTTTCATCCTGTCGCTCGGGAACAGACCGCAAGGGAGCAAGTGGGGGTATGCGGGTGCGTTTGTTGGGTTTGCGATCATCACGGTTTACATGACGGCACGTAGCATCTCGCTCTCCTTCCCTGCTCATTTCGTCGAGGTCGAGAGCTGACGTTGGTGTGATTACGGCAGGCAGCGGCGTTCCTTCTCGCGATAAAGGGTATAGAAAACGTAGCGGCGACTGTGAATGAGAATCTCAATCGGCCTCTCCAGCTCTCGGATGTGTTTACGGACCCTATATTCCGGAACATCGTACTCTCGCTCCTCGCCACGCTCGGGCTGTACATCATCTCTTCCCTCATCTTCGTACGTCTCTTTCTTTCCCGTCGTGGGCTGCAACCCTCGCATGCATGTATACACACCTCTTATGAACCCTCCGTCCCTACGCGCAGTTTGAGCCCTGGCACATGATAACCTCCTTCATCCAATACCTCCTCATGGCGCCCTCATACATCGCCGTGCTGAACGTATACGCCTTTTCGAATGTGCACGATATATCGTGGGGCACGAAGGGCGACAATAAGCCGCAGGCTGATCTGGGCAAGGTCGAAGTGAAAGGGGACAATAAGAACGAGGTCGAGGTTGTCATTCCGACGGCGAAGAACGATATCAATGCGCTGTATGAGGATGCGATACATGTTTTGAATACGAAGAGACCGAAAATTGTGCAAAAGATCGATGAGAAGACGGTGCAGGAGGATTATTATAAAGGGTTCCGAACCAAGTGAGTTTTATTGTTTGTTTATCGTTTTTCTTTTTTTTTTCTTTTTTTCTTTTTTCTTTTTTGCTCCATCTTGGTGTGCATGATATGATGCTCATGGTGCTGGCTAGTGTGCTCTTGGTGTGGACGTTGAGTAATGTGAGTTTGATACGATATTGTTGGTTTGTGTGTGTGTCTTTTTTTTGGCTGATGATGTGCTCAAGGCTCTCCTCGCGGCGGTCGTGGTCTCTGCAAACAACAAACAAAGCGCCAATACTGCCGTTAATGGTTACATGGCGTTCATATTGTTCTCTGTTGCTGGTCTTGCGTGTATGTTGCTCCCCCCTTTACGTTGCTCGCCCTTCTTTTTGCGGCTGTAATTGACTGATTCAACTACTAGTCATTCGATTCGTAGGGTCCACGACGTACATGGTCGTCCGTCTCTTTGCTGGCGAGTAGGTCTGACTGAGGTTTCCCGCGTGGATACGTCCTTTTCATGTCGATTCATATGATCCGGTTCGCATCGCACCTATAGACAGTTATTTATTGCAATCAGCATTGTTCTGACTTTCCTTCTTTCTGTTTATTCTTGATATCCTGGTCAGGTGGAGATTGGTATTTCAGTCAGTAGTGACTAATTACCTAGCTGACCGATCATCTGATGTGAATGTATGGATGATGTGTGATGTTCCTTTGGTTTTGACCAGAGGGACCGGTGTATATGTGAGATGATTGGGAAGGAAGCTAGTGCGTTTGGCTGGTGGTGGTGGAAAATGGATGAAACTGAGTTCTTGAGTGCTGGATGAGAGTGTTGGAAGACATTCATTCCACTAGGCTGCACAGAGACATTCCACTAGGCTGCACAGAGACATTCCACTAGGCTGCACAGAGACATTCCACTAAGCTGTGTGGCTTAGTGGAATGTCTCCCACCATAAAGTAAATCTGAGCAACCTAGATGGCCAGCAGATTGACTTCCATGGTAGGCAATATGTCTGGAGGTGAACCAGCTGAGCACCACAAAGAACATTAATGAAGTTGGGTGAGAGGTGTGACTTCAGCCCAAGATTCATCAGTATGGAAAGGGGGGATGTGTCTGTTTGTCTGTACTGAGATATCAGTTGATTTATGAGTACTGTTTGAGATAAGAAGACCTGTCTGTTCCTTTGATCTAATTTGACTGCCATCCCAACAATGTGACAAGGTACCCTGAGGTCAGAGATGGTCCAAGACTCCCTCAATTGCTGTTTGAAGTATTTTTGTTTTCTGCTGCTGAGCTTGCAGTCAAGGAAAAACTGTCTATGTGTATCCCCACAATTACCATACCTCTATCAGTCTTTCTGTAGTGTAAGCAAGCCTCACATTTCAATCTGATGAACCCAAGGTGTTTCATGACATTGTCCAGAGTCCTGTTCCAAATATATCCTGCTTGTTTCATACTGTAGATCTGTAAGGGGGGCTGTGGCTAACTCACACAACTGGCAGAGGGAGATCCAAAGTCTATTCAGTACTGTGTAGGGCCTACAAACATAACTACTCACCTGGCAGAGGGAGATCAAGAGAGAACAAGTCAAAGGAACTCCCTGGGCCAGGTGTGACACATCAAAGGCTTCCTGTAAGGGCACCCTCTGGGAGCAATGGCTAAGTCATGCAGCTAGCAGAGGGGATTCTGAAGTATATTAGAACTAGTAATTGACAATACAAATAGTAACTAACCACCTAGCAGAGGGGAATCCAAAGAGAACAAGTCTAAGGATCCCCACTGCTTGGTGTGGTGCATCAGTGGGTGGCAGAGGCATGGGAATGACTGTATAGATGACCAGAGTTAACTGAAAGTGCTTGCTGAAGGATCATGGCAAGTCTCAGGAGTCTCCAGAGATCTCTAGGGATCTGTAGAATGCCCTGGAGTCATCAAACAAGCCTTGAAGGAGTGGAATCAGTTGAGGAGAGTTGGTGTCAGTCAGGGGCAGAGGTTGGAAAGGGAAGTCCCCTGACATCACCCCCCCTCTAGCATGTGGTGTCTCAACATGTGGGGTAGAAGAAGTTCTAGATTGCCTGGTCTGCTGGTGAGAGGGCATAGATTCCTTGAATGGCTCAGGGTGCATCTGGGTGTTGTCAGTGGAACTCCCTGACCAGTCCAGGCATGTGCACGTTCTCCCAGGGTTCCCAGGAGATGTCCTCAATTCCATAGCCCTTGCACTTCAGCTTGTATTGTAGCTGCCACTAGAATAGTTGATTATCCAAGACCTCCTCCACTGCATACTCCTCATTGTCATTGACCACTACTGGAGGTAGTAGGGGTGCCAGGTGTTGCCCTGGGATAAGGTCTGCTGGGGCTGGAGTTAGCTTGACCATGTTGAATACCAGATGGAGCTGGCACATTCATATGGGGAGCCAGAGTCAATAAGCTAGAGGCCCTACCTGTTGTTCTACCATGAAGGGTCCAAATAGCTGGTGTGAGAGCTTTTTTGACAGTCAGGTGGTTGTAATATTGGAGGCATCTAGGTAAACTCAATCTCCAGGCTGGTACTTGGGTGCCAGGGTTCTTCCCCAGTCATAATATCATGCCATGTCATCCTT
>JAGGAV010008061.1:0-18788 GCA_017657295.1 Termitomyces sp. DKA64 | reverse complement strand
GGATGATCCACCATTCTAGCTCATCTGACATACTGCCTGTCATGCCCTACACCCTTCTGTCTCCATTAGTCACCTTCCATGAATCACATGCTTAGACCTTACTCAGTATAGATTAATTGTTAGCCTGGCTTCCATACATACTGCCAACAGATGAAGTAGTTATGTTAGTCATCATTTCTAGCAATGTAGTATATAGGACAGTCTGCAGGATAGAATATCCTCAGACCAAACAATAGCAGTGTTTCCTAGGTCTATCCACCAAACCAACTGTAAGCTCCCTTAGTGACATCTGACTCCCTTTGGCCTCTACCTTGACCCTTGCTTGACTCTAGCCCATGTTAGCACCCACTAGACTCTTGCTTGTCTCTCAGCACTTGGCCTTGCAGGATAGGAGTATCCCACATTGTCAAGCATTCCCTTACAATAGGCTCATGACCAAGTCAGAGGTATCAAAAATCCAGGAAGTGAAATTGTCTGCCATACTTAGGTCACAGGTCAAGTTCTGGCTATGCTTGCAAGCTGATAGGCCAGAGCCTCAAACAATGCTCATTGCTGATGTAATCACTGCTCATATGGTGCATATATTGATAAAAAGATGGAAAAATGTATTTTACTATGATATGGATCAGAATATTGGTATAAGCTATGTGAGGGTGCAATGTGGTGGTTTGAGTGCTGTGGCATTGTTGATGAGCCATCATGGAGTTGAGCAGAATAATGGTACCCTAAGGAAGGATGGTTGTATCAAAGGAGAAGAAGGGTGATGTAGGATTGGTTGAGTAGAATATAGTGGGGTAGGTATGATCCCTGCAGTCATGTTGAGGTGACAGCACTGTAGTGGTGGCTGTGAATCAAAACCTCATTAAAACCTGCATCAGTGTCATTGTTTGTTGGTGCAGATTGCTTGTGTAATTGCCTGAACAATCTGTAAAACTGTGCCTCATTGTTTGAGGTCCTTGGTTACCAGGCTGAATGATTGATTCATGGTGAATAGCTGCATGAACCATTGTGCTGGAAGGTTTGTTAGTATAATTTAGCATTCAAATGCAGTGCTTCAATAGCCCCTAAATCGTCATGCTTCCTTCGGTTGAATACAAAGATTTTCACTTTCTGGGGCTTTCCACCTTGTTTTATTCCTCATAAAATTGTATTTAAGACACCGTGCATGTATCAAAGGATTCTGTGTAATTATATTTTGCACACTCTTTGTTGATACATTTCACCGAGCCCAGGTGGGTTACAAAAGCCAGTTGATTTCACACTTTGGGATTTTCTACACTTCAACAACTTTGATTTTCTATGAGATAAACATGGAGTGGTCATTATATATACCATATTCATCTATGTTTTTTTTGTAGGACATGGAGGGAGAGTGAGTTCAGTTGCTAAATAATAATTCCACATTATGACACATGACAGCAAGGGAACTTGATGAGCATTGTTTGAGGATTCCTTCCGAGCAGGAGCCAGACTTGACCTTGTGACCGGGGCGTGACGACAATTTCACTTCCCGGATTTTTGGTACCTCTGACTCGGTCATGGCCCGACATCTCTCACATGGTATCAATCTTCCTAAAAATAACTACCTTCTGAATCATAAGTAAAGTTAGATTGCCCAGAAGCTTGAAGGCTATGCGCCCAGGGGACAGTGCTACAAAAAAAAATTGATTTGATGCCAGGAAAGATCCGGCGGCAAAATTCGGCCGAGCCTTTCCGCTTGTCCTTTCGGCCGATCAGCTTATAATTACTCTGCTCTTTGGAGGACGTATTGGGTTCGAGTGAGTTCCCATTGCCATGATATCGGCTCTCGTCCGACGCTTGAAGAATATATAATAGAACTGTCAGCAATCGGCAATCCCAATCCTGCTGTCGGCTATGTTCTCCTCACAGTCACTAAGATCCATATTGCGAGCCTCCTGTTCTTACCAGGGTGGAAGGAGAAACTTGGCAACATCGCCGAGCAATCTAGTCAACATAGTCGAGGTTGGCCCACGAGATGGACTTCAGAATGAGAAGAGCATGATACCCGTTGATGTCAAGGTCGAGCTCATAAATCGCCTCGGAAGAGCTGGCGCTCAGACCATCGAGACGGGCAGCTTCGTAAGTCCAAAGTGGGTGCCTCAGGTGAGCTTCTTTTCCATAAATATAGTTGTTCATTGATTCAAGACCTCATTAGATGGCTGGCACATCGGAGGTCATCTCAAAGATGGATCGATTGCCTGGCGTCCATTACCCCGTCCTCGTGCCCAATCAGAAGGGCCTGGACACCCTTTTCAAGCTCCTCGACAAAACTGAATTTAACCCACCAGTGACAGACGAGATTTCCATATTTACCGCTGCTACCGATGCCTTTACACGCGCGAATTTGAATATGACCATTTCCGAATCGCTACAGCGCCTTGAACCAGTCGCACGTGCAGCGTTAGACCGTGGTCTGCGTGTCAGAGGATACGTCAGTGTAGTCATTACTTGTCCGTACACTGGTTCTGTTGACTTCAGTCGCGTGAGAGAAGTCACAAAAGCGCTAGCGGATATGGGGTGTTATGAAGTTAGTCTAGGGGATACGGTCGGACAAGGAACACCGACGAAGGTGGCGGAAATGATCGAGGAAGTCAAGAAGAGCGTTCCGGTTGGGAAACTTGCTGTATGTCTGGCGCTTTGGTGCTCCACAATTACTTTCTGACGTCTTACAGGGCCATGTGAGATACCTATTTCCTGGAGGTTTCATGCTACTGAGTATACGTCAAGTTTCATGACACGTATGGCACTGCCGTTGCCAACGTGCTTACAGGTCTTGCTCAGGGAATTCGAACCATTGACTCATCCGTAGGCGGTTTGGGTGGCTGCCCTTACTCGCCTGGTGCAACAGGCAATGTCGCCACTGAAGATGTCCTTTACGCGCTCAAGGATTCACCCTACAAGGTCATAGGGTCCAACGGTGGGACAATCAACCTCGACGAGATGGTTGAGGTCGGATGGTGGATTAGTGAGCGGTTGGGCCGAGAAAGTGTAAGTCGTGCAGGGCGCGCTATTCGTGCCAGGAATCAGCGCGAAGAGAAGGAACGAAAGACGAAGTTGTGATCGAGGTCGTCATCCTTTCGTCAGTATCTTGTACGGATAACTTGTATTCTTATGTATTATACTTGCTGTCGTGAACATCAATCTTGGAATTACGTCCCCATTGATACACTCCATCATAGGTTTCCAAGGTTTTTACGAAAGCATAATTGGCTGCGATGACTACAGAAGTTGGTCAAAAAGACATTACACTTGCGGACAATCAAACACGATAAATTAGGTATCTCGGCAAATGAGAATTTTTAAAAACAAACTGACTTCAGATCTGAACTCACCTCATTGAAATACGTCAAAAAACACCCCTCCGAAGTTTTTCCCACGAGTAAGTAGTTCAGGACCACCAGAATTTTGAGCAATTTTGTTGGAATTTTGGCCATCTAGAGTACTTGTATCTAGTTAAGGACAGCCTCAATAGACATCATAGTATGCTGGGACACCTGGCAGTGCTGTTTCTGCTTCTGCACTGCACAAGCAGCTGCTTTGCCAGTCAGCCCCCAGACAATGAGCACTCATAAACCACCAAGTTCAGTCAATGAATTGTCAAATCATGATCTCTGGACATACATTAAGATATTTCACTGCAGCTTCCTTGGCTTCAGCAGAAGTATTCTTTGGAATTTCTCTGTATCTATACTTGACCCAGCCCTGATACTCAGATGTTATTCAGTACATATATTCAATAGATAGAATGAACAAATACTTACCACTTCAATTGGATCAAGCTCACAATGAAACTTTGGCAAGATGCATTCATGCCTTTGGCTCTTGGTCAAGGTCTCAAGCTGTGGGATCCAATTTGCGAAGTCTTCTTAGTGGCTGAGAATCCATGCCATGCAACAGTTATGGTTTTTGATGGACAGACTGGAAAACATTTGGCACATTTCTTTTCGACATCATATCCATGCTCTTTAAGGACTTGATAAAGGTGTTTTGATTGTCCATCAGGAAGTGTCATTTTTTGCACCTTTCCTCAATACTCTGGATATGGATTTGATTCAAGAATTATGGTGTCAAGTTGCTTCCACTGTTGACCAACATCAGATTTGTTGATCTCAAAGGCCTTCAGTGTGTCTGATAGAAGTGATGCATGAGCCGATGACTTAGACAAGACTTTGTCAAGGATAGGGTCTGACTTTGTTGATTTTTTTGTGGAGGATCCACTCATGAAATCTTCAATGTCTTTACAGCAAATTGATACTCAGCCAATCAAAACCTATCATTTCCGCGCTTTTTCAGATTTTTTTGCATTTTTTACAGGGACTGTCAAACTTATCTCTACCTATGAATCCATGAAATTGGCTCATGGAATTCTACTTATTGTAGCCCAAATCATATGTTTTGATGATAAAAGGAGGGTTCTGGGGTTCTGTGAGTCCTTAAACCTTCCATAATTGGTTTGCTTACTTTTGTTGTATTTGATTGTCTGCAACTGTACTACTTACAAGTAATTGGTTAGATGAAGTTGAGAACTTGGGATCAGCCTTGAGAGCCCACTCCATACATTGAGAGGCTTCTTTGTAAAGTGAATGTCATAAATATCATACTCATGTATGTAAGGTACAAAGTGCAAGCTGCACATTGGATACACATTGAACATTGCCCAATTGGAAGGTAAGAGGACTTCAAGAGATCTAAGCTTACAAGCCAGTGACTGAGTCAACTTGAGTTTCACATGAGCAGATCTTGAAATGAAGTTGCAGCTCTTGATGTTAGCATATTGGATAATTTTATAGCTGGTTAAACAATTGGAGATGGTCTTGTCAGCAGCACAATGCCAACAATGCCAATACTGGACCTAGTAACACTATATAGATTTCCTTTGATAATACAGGCCCCAGACATATCCATGGTATAACAAGATTGACTAGTGATTACATCATGACTTCATCCAATGAAAAGTCCATCATGAAAGGGGCCACTAAATATGAGAAATCAAAATAATGGTGTTTACCAAGGGGGTACACAAAAAAAATCATGGGGGATGATGTTCTATTTTGTGTGTAAGATGACCCAGGAACCCCCACCCCCCTGCCCCATCTATTTTCAAGTGTATTATGTTGGAACCCTAATGGAATACAGCAATAGGGCAGGTGTGACAAATACCTAGACAGATACCAGTAGGTAAAAATCCTCAGAACATGTAAATGAAACTGAGGGTACATCATACAATATGTCCCATATATATGAGTGAATAGAACAAAGCAGTCTGTGCCCCATGTAATGGCCCTAATAGTCATGCCCATTGTACCTCTCCATGTTATCATAAGCTTACAAAGCAATCCACAGCATCCCAGATGGTACTGTAGAATAAATTGTCAGGAATTCACAAGTATTAGTTACTACACACACCTTTTCAGTACATCCAGGGCAGTCACTGGCAAGCAGAGTATCACTTTCAAGCATATTGCCACAAATTGAGCATAGAACTGCCTCCCCAGTAACTTCGGACTCCTCATGCTTTTGTTTTTGAAGACCATGGCACAATGATTGGCTGTCATCATGCTCTGAGTGCTCCAGAATTGTTGGACCACTTTCCTGTGGTTTGGTCCAAGATCAAACACCACTAATATTGCTGGTCTGCATGTTGTTCATGACAGGATCTCTTGGTTGATTGTCTTTGATGCCAGGCTTTGTGCTCTTTACTGGTACAGAAGATGTTCCATTACTCAACAGCTCATTGAGTACATCAATGCCACTCATTCTCTTCAACCAATGTCTCCTCAAAATATTCCTCCTCTTCATCCTCATAAGTAACTTCTGCTGGATCCTCTTCAATGCAATCTAAGCCCTCACTTTCTCCACCATTATTCCTGATATATGACTTAGCATTATCTCTAATAGAAGCATAGATTAACTCACCATAAAAGCATTCATGTAATGAATGACTAGTCAGAGGTGGCTTGAACATGAGCAATCCCAGAACAGCAGAGTGAGTATAAAACCAAGTTCTGATCTATAATATGTAATTTTCACAGACTGCTTCATATGAATCAAGAATGTGTAGGATGTATAGGGAAAGCCTCCATCTGGAAGATCAAACTTATACCCAGGGCATGGATGCTTGAGCAAGATTGATTGAGGTTTTGATAGATCAGCTAGAGGTGGTGTGATGAGGGGGCAAAGGAGCAGCTTCCACAACAAGGAAACCATTCTGAATGTCTGTAGAAAAAGGTAGATTGCTTCCAAGGACTGGGGAAGTAATAGTGCTGTTTGTTTCCACCATGAGGTCTGTAGCAAGTGGTGCAGGCAATGTGAGAGTGATTTCGACATCTGAGTGGGATTTATTAGTCTGGTCAGCATCAATATGTAAAAGCACTTACAATGACTTGAGTGCTTGCTCAAGGTGCTCTAAGTGTGGTTCTAGAATTCCTCCAGAGAGCTTAGAGCTTGACATACAGATTATACACCACAAGCAAAATGCTTCAATGCCAAATAGTCCTCTATGTATGAGCTTCATAAGTTTGTCAACTGCCATGTTATAATCAAAAGTGTTGTGAAGTGTGTGGTTCACAAACATGAAATATCTCCCTCATATTCTGTGAGCTGAGCACTGATATCACTAGTGAACTGTGCCCATGCATCTGCCTTTGTTCCAATGGAACTGAATTTAGAAGCTCTTTGGTGAGTCAGAAAATTTGTAATATTTGCAAGGCTGTCAGACAAATTTCTAATTTGTCTGGGATGTCTAACTGTGTAGGGTAATATTTTGTCCTACTGTATTATTTGTGTGATCTTCATCCAGTCCACAAACTTGTTCATGGCCTCATTCTCCAAAGGTTGGACCCAGGGTTCAAAACCCATGTGCAGGTGACATCTGGTGTCCAGAGAGGAGTACTGAGGTTCTGTTGTCTTAAGACTGTTGATATCAAGAGAGGCAATTTCATTTTCTATTGACAGACAAGCAAACCTGTTAGTACCTGGTGACAGAGGCATACACCTCATCTGTTGCTTGACTAAAAATCCTCCTCCAGGCCTGGGAGGGAGGTGCAAGTGCCACTCTTCTCTGAGGTCAACTCTAGTGCCAGCTCATCTGGTGAGGGGTCTCCAGTGGCATCCTTCATGGCCAACAGTTGCAGGAGGAGCTCCTCCTGCTTGGCTGTGGAGAGATAGCATACCTTGAGACCCAACAGGCAGTGTCATGCAAAGTGCCCCAGTTTCCCACATCTCCAGCACAGTAATGGCATGGAGCAGTGCTGTCAGGCAGCATCCACATCCATGGGGATGCCTGGCAGCAAGGGTCACAGTGTGGGGATGACCAGAGCATGGGCAGGTGCTGGATGTACAGAAGTGGGATACCAGAGAGTGGCAGCAGGAGTGGGGCAGGGAGTCAGGTGTGTGTGGTGCAGCTCCTGTTGAATCTCCATGAGCTGCCACTGATCTTGGGCCACCTTATACCAAGTGGCAATCCACTTGTTGTCTGGGCAGCCCTCTGCAAGGTTGTCAATACATTCCAGTAATGTGGGGTGCATGCCATCCTGAAATGTGAGGTGCAGTTGGAGAGCATTGGGGTAGGCCACTTGCTTGACTAATGCCTGGAAGGAGTTGATATACTCATCCAGCATCCTTTTCCCTTGCTCATACTGCTCCTGGTCATGTAGTGCTAAGGCAGTGGTTTTGGTGGGGTTGATTGAGAAGAACTCTGCCCAGAAGTCCCTTTCAAAGGCAGCCCAGTCAGTGGAACTCCCAATACCTCTGGGACATCAAAACACCCACAGCACATAGGTGGAGACATGTCCAGTCTTTATGTGCAACAGGACCCAAGCTATTTTCAGCATGTCAGAGTCAAAGGCATCTTTGCTGAGGTGAATGTAGGTCATGTAGGACTGGAGGAAATGCTCTCCACTGGACTGGTTGCCATCATATGCATCCAGGAGCATGGGATGGAGGATTTGCACTTGGGGGTTTACCAGAGCTGCCAGGGAAACTATGGGGGCTGCTGGGGGTATCCTGTGGCTAGGGGTGGCATGGAGGTAGGGGGCAGGCACTCTAGTAGTGCCTGAAGGGACTGGGAAATAAGCTTGGTGGTTTGACAAAGGGTGGAGAGTTCAGTTGTGTGATGAGTGAGGGAAGATTGGGTCAATTGCACCTGGTTCTCTAGATGTAGCAAGCAAGTCCAGGCCTTGTCCTGTGGGGCTGGGGCCTCTGAGGGAGTGTCTGGGTTGGTGAGCTGAGACATAGAATTCTGTGGGTACTTAGGCCTGGTGGGAAAGTGACAGATAGGGGGCTCAAGGATTCCATGCAGCTATGAGGGGCTTCAAATTGTAAATTTATTGGGGAAGACTGCTATGGTCTGAGCATAGTCAAGCAGGGCATGATAGAAGCCCTGCACTCCCTTCTTGATTGCATATACTGCATCATGGAACACATCACAAGCATCTTGCATCTGTAGGAACTGATTGTACAATCCGAGGATCATGTCCTCAAACTATCACTGGGAATGGGTCCTGTTGACATGGATGACATGTTGCAGATATCACTTGAGCACACCTCCAGCAAGAAAGTCCATAAAAATCAGAACTTTCTCCTATTCATGCCCTTCCCCACCATAGTGAGCTACTACATAGAACACATAAATGCCCATCAACCAATCTTCAAGTTTACTGAACTTGGCTGACCCAGCATAAGGAGTTATTGTCTTGGATGGATTACTCCCAAGCTGGAGTTTGTCTGGTAGTGCCAGTTGGACCAATAGCAAGTGCTTTATCACCAACTTCAAACAATTATACATTGTCTGACAGTGATATTCATATGCTTTCTCCACTTCTGAAGT
The DNA here is from genome assembly GCA_017657295.1 of Termitomyces sp. DKA64. Taxonomy (NCBI): domain Eukaryota; kingdom Fungi; phylum Basidiomycota; class Agaricomycetes; order Agaricales; family Lyophyllaceae; genus Termitomyces; species Termitomyces sp. DKA64. Next base: position 9,940 of record JAGGAV010008061.1, on the reverse strand, counting down.
GGCAAATTGTCCATGATGTTGCAGAGGCATCAAGAACCTTTATGGTTGTCTCTTGAGGAGGGCTGTAGTCCTCCTCATCCTTTACGTTTGCCTTATATTCATGGGGTCTGTATTGTTGTCCTCATCATCCATAGGAAAGACTGCCTAGTCTTCCTAGATTTGGGAGACCTCCTTCTAGGGGCAGCAGTGGCCATCAACCTGAATAGGGTGATCCCCAACTGGGTTTTGCACCTGCACTAGAAATTGGTGGTCCACAATGTGACATGTGTAGTGGTGTAGAGTCAGTTTCTCCAGTTGGTGATCCTCTCTCCAAATCTCCTCCACCTCAATTAGGCTGGGTTTCCTGCAAAGGTCTACTCTCCTTGGCTTGACTGCCATATTGCACAGCTGGGCTATGGATACTCCCAGCATGGGCATGTTTTCCTAGGGAGCAATCATTGTGCTCCTCAGTTTTCACTGGTCATGTATGTTCTGGTGGCATGTATCCTTCTGGCCAAACATTATAAGCAGTATGCCTTTCACCTCAATCTTTAATGAAAGACTGACCAGAGTCCTCATTCCAGAATTGCTGAAGAGCAATTCAATCTTTCCATGTCAGGGCTCTCCATGTAGACCCAGCAGGTTTACACTGCCAGCTATTCCACAGCAATGATAGACCCAGTGTCAGTAGACACTAGGTCAATTGCTACCAGTGTGTCCAGCATAGCCCCTCTCTGAAGGTCTACTGCAACCTGTTGTGCAACATAATCATGCAGCATCTCACCAGGTTGCTGAGATGCCTGCAGAGTCACTAATGCTTCATTGACAAAAGAGAGTGGGAGTAGTGGTGCAACCTCCAGGAATAGCATTGGTGGTGCCAAGGATGCTTGAGATCCTTTCAGCTTCTTTCACTGAAGGCAATCAACTACCTTCTAAGCCAAGAAGGCAATGTAAAGTTCCATAAACTTTAAAGGGTTGATTGGAACAATGTCTTTCCCAAACAACCATTGAATCATAATATATTCAATTACTCTGGCAGCTAAATGCCATTTTGTTGGGCCTTAAGGACCTCAATTTGACCTTGCCAGAATACCAGGACCCTACATCACAGGAAATAATCTGGGTTGGCCTCAGCATCCATATCCAAGGTGTCAACAACATCTTCTGAAATTGTTTCAATAAACACAGATTGGTATGTTGTAGTGCAAGTCAACACAACTTTGACTTGAAAAGAAAGAACAGTGTCATTATGGTTTGTACAGCTTATGGTACACCACTCATAAGTCAAAACCATTTGTTGATTCTTATGAGAGTGTAAGTAAGGATGTTGCCTTACCCAATACATATGTTATAACAAAAAGGGTAGCATCATGTGATGCCAACCAATAAGTATCAAATTCAATATAACTAAAGTACTAAGAGGTAGGGCAGACACTCAATTACAGTTGAAGAATCTTTGGTTAGCAAGATGATCTCTCAGCTGGTGCTCAGTGGAGGAAACATTCTGGTATGGGCTTCCCAATTCTTATGGTGCATTGATAAATGAAAAGTATTGTGAGTTTTTACAGAAACATCTGCATCTGCTGCATTGACTATCAAGATATATTGATGTTACTATCAAGAATGATATATCAGTTGGAAAATGTGATATGCTTTTGAGAGGTAGGATGAGTATTGATTGAGTCAGGTACAATTTTAGAGGTTGTTCAATAAGTAGGCATCTAGGTATTTTACTGAAAGTGATAGTCATGATAAGAGGATAGCAAGACCTTGTGGCCTCCTTGTGAATTTTCATCATACCACAGGTGCTACTATTTATGTCATATGAAAATGACAGATGAGCTCTTTGCTGATGTGGAATCACATTAGAAGAACTTGAACCAGGGCTATGCAGGCAAAAACACAGGAGTACAAGGTTCTAAGTTGTGTTCAAGAATCCATGAGACCCCCCCTCTCCCTTACTACATAAGGCAATCCATACCTGCAATGAGATCACTTAGACTGGTGCCAGCCTCCTACCCAGGCAATGCTTCAGAGTTGAAGGAATGAATATGTACTGCATAGATAGGGAAAAAATTCTAAGTCCCTAATCCAAAAATAGTAATGATCCAAGAATAAGCTGAGAACCCTGTTTCCTTCTACCTTTCAGCAATGCCTGGTGCAAAGCATTTGTAAACAACACCAGCATGATGATGGTCATGTTGAACATGAAATATACTGCAACCATCAAGATTGCTCATATTTTTGAGTCCTTCAAGGAACAAGACACTATTATCTCTGATTTTCTTATTTATGTCCTGTCAGATACTTCTTGGTCTCATCCAAGACTTGAGCCAAACTGCTGCTTTACTGCACTCAGCCTTCATGGAACATTTGCAGAAGATCAAGTATGATATATACTGTGACAGTCTCCTTCACCTATTAAAGCCATTGCTTCAATCTGATGTTCAAAAGCTCATCTCTCATAACAATGAATGGCAGTTTGGTGCTTTATCTGCTTGGCCTGGAAACTTGAAGAGTTTCAATTAGACCAGATGGCTACAAAGGTGGCTATGATATCACCACATCTATGGAATCTACTGGGAACTCTCTTGTCAGCTACCCAAAGGTCATCTCTCACCTATCAATTCACAGATTCAACTACCTCTGACACAGAGAAGGAATATTGGGAGCAAGCAGATGAAATTGGGAATGAAGGAATCATTGAGATAATCTCCAAAAATGTGCCTGCTGTAAGGGGACAACCCTATATGGGAACTCCACTCTATTTGGGCCTAGCCCTATGGGCATACCAGACTGGCCACCCATCTTTCCCTGCTCCACTCCTGCCACTTAGTAGTCACCTGCCATAGACACCAGACTCTATATTTCCCTTTGTCATATTGATTACTTAGCATACCTGGGCTGCTTCCCACATATCATGTTAGTCATAGCATAGCTATAGATGTAGTATATAAGCTGGTAGCAAGGATAGAATATTCTTTGACCAATCAATAGCAGCATCTACCAGGTCTATCCACTTGATCAATTGTGAGCTCCCTAGTGTTGCCCCTTCTCCTCTGCCTCTGCCTTGATCCTTGCTTGACTCTGGCCCATGTTAGTGCTCACTAGACTTCTGCTTATCTCTTGGTACTTGGCTCTGTGAGATAGGAGTATCCCACAGTGTTGAGCATTCTCTCACACCTGCACAGCAGAAAAGGGTTAACTGCACATAGGCATGCAATTTTTATCATTGTATTAATATTCCATTGCAATGATCTGCAAGTTGCTGATGTACATAGAAAAAAGTTGTGATTATCAGCATCATGATGCAGAGCACAAATCACAAGACAAATGCACTTGTAAGTATGAATTTAATCTTTTTACACTTCTGCAAAGCCCCCTAAAAAGTAATTGAAGGGCTAGCATGACTTGAAATATCAATATCCCTTAATACCATTCATAATGCCATAACATCTCTATCAGCTAACTCAGCTAATCACATTTTTGCACTTGAACAAATACTGCTTGTCAGCTATGCCTATGACAACTGTGATGTCAATATTGAAAATTCAGTTCCAACTGTGGGAAGATCTATAACAACCCTCAAACATTTTACATCTGGATTGATTTTTCCATTAAAACATTGTTAGGTTCCACTGACCATGGGGGCCCCAATCCACTGGAAAAGTCCTTACTAGGCAGACACAACAACTATGTGCACCTACAAGTACTCCAAGTGAACTCTGGCAGTCAGGAAGTATCAAGATGGAGTGGAGGAAGCAAGTGGGAGAAGTCCAAGAAGCTCCAGAGATGTCTAAGGAATTGTGTGTGTCAATAACAGGCACTGGGGCACAAGGGACAGAGTTCTGGGGGCAGCTATCAAGAAAGCAGGGTCAATGGAGAGTCATGCAACTGAAGGGAGTTGGACTGGAATTTGAGGAATGATCAAGTGTTAGAAATGATTGAACATCAAGGAGGGTTTGGAACAAATTCCATGAAGTCACAGAGTGGATGAGAATTAGAAGAACCAGAAAATGTGAGGATGAACTGGGTGACTATGAGGATAAATCAGGAGACTTGGAGAATAAATTGGGAGACTGTGAGTTGAACTGGAAGACTGAGGATTAAGCTGGGAGATGGAGACAAGAATGAAACAAGACAGAATTGAGAAAGAGATGACACAAGAACTGGGACACAATTGTAGATAATATCAAGACTACCATAACTGACACTACTCTATGGCTTAAGTACTAACAAAAACTCTTTCTGGGGTTGCAGATCCATAGATCTAAGCTCATCAGGGCTGTGCAGGTGTTGGTTGTTATCATCTGGATATGGGGGATGTTCCAAGACTTGCCAGCAGGGTGCAGTGATGCTTTGATGCAGATCTGTGATGCATGATGCCAACCAGGGGCCAAAGGAAGCACTGGGGCTACTCAGATCTTTGGTTGAGGTCAAGGAAGGGATGGGGCCTTCCAGGAAAAGTGCTAGGGTTTGCTAGAAAAGCATCAAAGTCTGCCAGAGAAGTGTTGGGGTCAGCTGTGGTGGGTGTCAGGGGTGGGAGTTGGTTGTAGGAGCTTGTGGGGGGTTGGAATGTGCTCTGGGGCTGTTGGGATTAGTTGGGATGCAATCCAGGGGTTGTAGTGAGGTCCAGGGGTCTGGAGGCAGGTCATGACAAACATGGAGTTACTTTGAAGGATATGAAGTATTCTGAGAGATTGTGGAAGCAATCACATCTCAATCTTTTTGCCAATCCATCTGATATACCCCCCTCAAGGTCATGGAAGGATGTCATTATTCATCTTAGGGCAGTCCATTTAGAATGAGATCCAATCACTCATGATAGCCTCTCACAGTGGAAGCAACTCCATCCTTGCAAATTCTTGTGTGATCTTTGTGATTCTGGACCATCTTATTTTTCACAATCTTGCAATTTCATTGATACAGTAGAAGCCATTGAGCCAATTCCCTTGATCAAGGCTGAAATATCACTTGTTCAATCTGTAGAATTTAAAAATTCCACAGTCTCATGGAATATCAGCACAATAAAAAATCTCATAGATCAAGGTAACATTGGAAATTCTGAACACCCAGATAATATCTATGAGATTACTGATGGGCCTTCTTATGTGGCATTATTTCATGGTGACTTTGGTATAGGTAATCTGATTTCTCTTTAAACAAAGAGATCTGCAGAAATCATGCCATGAGAACAATTCCAATATGTGATTTTTGTCCCTGAGCTATTCCATGTTAAAATAGCCTGTACAAATGCTCTTCATCAAATCTTCAATCAACCCACAGCTGCATGCCACAATAATACATCTCTAATGCATGACATTGGAAACTTTGACCCAAAGAAACAGGTATATATGCATCCAATCCTGGATTTTGATGCATGCACCAGCTTGTCCTGCATCCAGGCATTTGTCACCATCCAGACTGCTAGAACATGGAGGTCACTTGACTTAACAAAGATCATAAAACCTCAGAAAATTTTGCTGCATCCAAGCCATCTTTGGAGCAGCTCCATATGTTTGCTGACAATTTGACTTAGAGGTATGTGGCTAATTTTAGAATGCCCCACCTCCAACACCAGCCCAAAGGCCAATGAGATCAGCAATATAAAATGCTTTATTGATGAACATGTACTTTTTGCTCTATGAAGAGTTATCATATGCCATGAATGAAGGTGATATTGGAAGAGTTGAAACTTGTCTAGTTCCATGGATTTTTATTCCTCAGGCCACAGGAAAACACAAATATGCTCACCATATAACCCAAATCCTGACTAACATTCACCTCAATTTACCTCAGGCCCTCAGAAAGGCAATACATTATTGCATGCTTGTTAACCCAACAGACAAATCTAGTAATTTTTGTGCAGTGGACTGGTGTGTCAAACTGAACAATCTTTACACTAAAGATGTACATGGGGGCAAGAGTTCTAACAATACAGTTGCACAGATTATCAAAGGATCACCCCTCATATAAGTTTATTTTACCACAAAGAACATAATGGAGAAGAACTTAACACTTAAACACTTGACCAGCAGTCACAGAGATCCTGATATGACAAAAGGCTTTTCTGATTTGATCAACTACATAGCTGCTAGTGAACCCATAAAATCAAACTGGGACAAAATACAACATACAGAAGTTCTGATTATATTGACAAGGGAAAGGAAATTATGAGGAGTGAAAATACTATGGAAATAAATGGAAGTGATAAAAATAGTGGTGTCATAGTAGAGCCAGGCAATATTATCAGTGACATGATGTCATTAAAGAGTAGGCAGATATGAAATGAATTTAAGCAAATGCTGGACACAAGGAGTAAAGGATTTGAGCTTGCATGTGATGTAGAAAGTGGTAAATTCTCCTTGCCAGGCATAGTAGCAGTGGTGATTGCTTGAGTATGATTTGGACAAGTCCAACTTTGAGCTGGTAAATAGATTGAGCATCCAAAAGCAGAATATTGTTAACAAGAACTCACTAGTGCAACTGATTCCATCACACAAGCTGCATTTTTGCAGGTGCATGAGGCTTTGACACTGGGGTTGTATTTGGTGCATTTGGTGTGACAAGCTGTGTTGGCACAACCAAAATTGGAGTATATGCCAGTGGTGGAGGTTGGTGCAGGAGAACAATGGTCACAACCTGCTCTCCATGATTCACAGACTCATCCCAGCATGTTTTCCACATCAAATCCTCCACAGTTCAAATTTTGAGGTAGTGGGCACATGAGATGATATGCTTCATGACACCCTCTAGCATAAATAAGGTAGGCCCTAGATCCTTGAGATTGAGACATGCCATATTGTTCAATTGTTTTGGTTTTTCCAAAAATTGTCAAGGGCATTCTGCAGGTTGTAGTCCTGCAAGGACATTGGTGGCTGGACCCTTGGCAGTTGAGATGAGATTGATGACTAGAAATGTTGTGGATCAGAATTCCATGTGACAAAAGGTAAGTCATAAATAGTGCCAAACCAGCCTTTTCATTCTCAGAAACCTAGATTGGTGTACATCAACAAGGTAAGCCTTATGCCTTTGCACCAATGAAGCCATCCATTGCACACTCTAGGTCTGCTTTTTTCTGGTGGCCTGGCTGATCACAACTGGTGTGACCCTTGACAAGATGTTGATGCCAAAGATTGACCTCTGGACAAGTTGCCATAGTCTTATTGTTGTCAAAATTATCCATGGCAATGGTCACTGGGCTTTGGTGGGGATGCAAGGCATTTTGAGGATGAATTCCAATAACAGTGCATGCTGTCAGGATCCTTTGACCCTTGGGGGGGCTCCTGCAGAGCAAAAGAACCACCTGGGCAGACTTGATAGCAAACAAGTATGTGGTTGAGTTGAAAAATAAGAGAACTGAGAAAGGTAAATCTGGAAACTGATAGCTTAAAGAGAAAGAGACAGGAGGATGACACAAGAAAGCAGACACAACAGGTAATCTCAAGACTGGGGTGTAGCTACAGACTAGGGGACCTTATATAGCTGTAGAACACTACCAAAAGGGGAAGCTGGAAATGATCTAAGTCAAGTGGAAGTAATCTAAGTTAGGTGGAAGTAATCTGAGTTGGGTGGAGGTGATCTAAGTCATAGCAAGAAGTAATATAAGTCTTGAGGAAGTACCTCAAACAGGGGAAGCGATCCTAGAAGTATTCTGGGACAGGTGGAAGTGATCTGGAACCCTTCTGATCACTTCTGCTACTCTCCCTCCTCATATCTTAAATGATATCAAAGGAATCTTACAACTTCAGCCCAATTTCAAAGTTTCTTTGACAAATCTCAGATATGCTAGGTGGAACCTGAGTGGAGCATGTATGTAGATTGATCAACAAAACATGAACATGTTGTGCATTGTGCAGTAGGCAATCACTCAACAGTGATGGCAGCAGTATATTTCACATCTGATATGACCATCATCACAGTGGCTGTCATTGTTTCCAAATGTTTTGTGCCAGGTGTTGCTGAGAGGTTGAAGTAAATCAGATTCTCAGTTCATTCTTGGATCATTGCTCTTTTTGAATTGGGGACTCAGAATTTTTTCCTTGTCTACACAGTACATATTCATTCCTTCAACCTTGAAGCATTGTCTGGGTTAGAGGCTAGACTAATGCAATCTCAAGCTCCAAACATGGTTTTAGAATACTTCCTGAGAGCTGGAATTGATCATACACTTCATAGTCCAGTTACAAAATGACTTGACACCCAATTGACCTTGTTGAATGAAACTTGTAAAATCTTCTGCCATCATCTGATAGCTAAAGACACTGTGTAGTCTGTGGTTGACAAGCATAAAATTATTACCTTAATACTCTGGCAGCTCACTAGAAATGTCTGTGGTGAATTGAGCCCAGATGTTGTCCAGGATAGCTATAGGTACAGATAGAGGGAACTCTCTTGCAAGCCCTAGGATCCACAAAATGATTACATGTGTGTGTTTCTGATTATCTGTGAGTGTGAATGTAATAAATAGACCTTCCTATGGTGGGGATCATATTGAGATTGTGTTTTGCAGCATGTCATCAATGGGAATTGAAGGTAATGATGACTTCAGGGAACAGCTGATGTCCCTGTTCCTGTGTTTGTGGTGAAGAAACTTGTAAGTGGATTCTTGAGTGAGGGGGGAGGAAGTCCAACTTTTTGCTTATGACTCTTGCTGTTGAGATGCTGGTTCCAGTTGGCCTCACCACCAGTACCTATTTGAGTGTTGATCTTGCAGGTCTCACAGAATCATGTGCTTGAAGTGTTGAATGTGTTTGACTACAAGTAATGTGGATCAATAATAATTAATGATCACAGCTGAATAGAACTGACATGTTTTTTGGACCCTTTAGCCATGTCTTGGATCCCTGATAGGAACTTGCAGACTGGGGCAGCTTGGAAGATAAGATGAAAATTACCCAGCTGATGATGTCCTAAGTACATGCTTATATCAAATATATTTCTTGATTGATCCTGACCATTATAAATATTACCTGTGTTCCTACCTGTTTCTCTACTCTGAAAAGCTTCTACAAAAGTCTACAAGCAACTAAAAGGAGCAAAATACAATGCATGTTTAAGGACCCCTGGACCCTCAACCTCATACCTCAGAATTTCCCAGTGCACTTCTTGACTTGAACAGTTCAAAAAGCAATGGGCACTTATTCTGGCACATTTGACAGTTTGCAGAACAGAGGCACAGAATGAATGTGGCACAAATTTTAGGCAGCAGCACTTTGGTCAAATGCCTACAAACAACTCTCTCTTGTACCACCACCTTATATACCATACCTACCCACATTACTTGTGACCTTTCTCCACCACCTTATAAACCATACCTACCTGCATTACTCATGACCTTTCTCATAGTTCTACCTTGTGTACTTTGTGTCATGGCTTCTTGCTCTATTCTGGATATTGCCTCCTTGTAAGGGTGACCTCTGGGAACAATGGCTAAATCACACAGCTAGTAGAGGGGAATCTGAAGTATATGAGAAATGGTAACCAACAATACAAATAGTAACTAATCACCTAGTAGAGGGGAATCTGAAGAGAACAAGTCTAAGGATCCCTGCTGCTCAGTGCAGTGCATCAGCAGGCAGTGGAGGCATGGGAATAACTGTACAGACAACTAGAGCTAACCTTAACCTCAGGAAAGTGCTCAACAAGGGATTATGGCAAGTTCTGGGGGTTTCTGTAAAAGGAGAATGACTCCTGGAGATCTCTGGGAATCTGGAGAGTGCCCCAGAAGTGCTGAATGAGCCTCAGGAAAGGGGAGTGGGTCAAGGAGAGTTGGCATAGGTCAGGCATGGAGGTCAGAAATGGAAGTTCCCTGACATCACCCCCCCTCTAGCATGTGGCATCTTGACATGTGGGGTAGAAGAAGTTCTGGATTGCCTGGTCAGCTAGTGAGATGAGATAGATCCCTCAGATGGCTTGGGGTGCATCTGGATGCCTTTGGTGGAACTCCCTGATAAGTCCA
>JAGGAV010008060.1:0-18824 GCA_017657295.1 Termitomyces sp. DKA64 | reverse complement strand
CAAAAGGAGAAAGAAAGGATTCACAAAGAAGCTGTACTAGCAATGTCTAGCCAGGATGAGGATGAAGAGACCAAGGAAGATTTACACCATTCAGCTACAGGCTCAACATGTTGCATGCACAAGGTACTCTCTGAGCAAGCAGATATCCAATTGGAGAAGTTTCCTCTTACAAATTGAGATTAAGGCAGCTGGCCATAAGTGCTATTTTTTTCCAAAATTTTATTGTGAACTCAACCCCATTTAAATGTATTGGGGTTGGATCAAGCTTCATAAGTTATTATCACATTTGTGTGAATTTCCAACTAATGATCACTTGCAAGGTTATCAATCATTGGGGGATGGTTCTTTTGCTAAAGCCAAAACTCTGGTTCCTGAACTTTTGGATGCATATGGGACTCACATAATTTGGGCCTTCTTTTGCAAGGTTTGGCACTACATGGATGCTTACAAGTGCACTATTTCTAGATTTCCTTGTTTATCACAATGAAGTAATCTATTATCTTATTAGAAAAGGTCTTAGTGCCAGATAAGCTGAATATATTGTTCAAAATTATCATTCACACCATAGAATTGGGGCTGGAATAATGATGAGTGTAGACATGCTTGTGAATTATGTTGAGAGATATGGAAGAAAAGATCCATCAGGTAGATTAGATGTGATTAGATAACCTAAGAAGGAAAAAAAGGGTCCAACCTAACATTGAGAAAATTGGCTATGTTCACCTGCAAGCTATCCTTAGGAGGAGTCTATTGGGATAGTTTGAGACAAACCTACTCAGTTTTGTGGGAGGAGATAACATTCCAAAATATCAGGCCATGAGATGCCTGTTTTGAGTGACAAACACTGTATGTGCTAATAGCATTGCTAGGGCTCTTATCAATTGATGATCATTTGTGCAACCAGGAATTTGTTGAAGTTTATTTAGACATGCCCTTTGAAGCAGACACAAATGCCATAATTAACTTACATCCTGTTCATGTGGCTGAGGATTAGGCTTACAACTTTAGTAACCATGCCATGTTATGTGTGCTTCTCTACAATTGCATTCCATCTGAATGAGTAGATCAAGCCTATACATTTAGAGTGGTGTATTTGGAATACCATTTTCATAAATCAGCAATGTCTATGGAGACATTGTAGTGAGGAGACAAGGCCAAAAGTAAAGAGAATGAGAAAATGGTCTTTATATGATAAGATTGACAAACTAGAAAAGTTATTGCATGAAGTATAAATAAATGAAACAAGCAATCTATTGTCACCATGACAGAGTAAGGATGAGAAGGACCATCCTAATTAAATAGGAGCAAAAGAGAGCACATGTTGATGATGTTCTTTGTCACTTAGCTACTATGCAGAAGAAATCACAATGACAGCTAGATAGAGTAGCACTGCCTAAGGACTACTGTGCTGGGGGCAAGTCATAATTATTTCCAGAGAACAAGTGCTAAGAAACTGAAGATGTTTTGCTCAGATGATAGCAATAGCTGCTAAGCAATTAGCAACAAGGTGGAGGATTTGGTAACATAGGGTAGAGGGAACATAGGGAAAAGGGTGGCCCAAATCAAGCCACAGCTTAGGGAATAACCACCACACAACTACCACTTGATCTGTCTCTGACAGCCTGGGCCAGCTGCACATGTCCTTCTAGAGGCAAAGCATACACAAACAATCCACCATCAACAGCAAGATGGAGAGGGTACATAGACCCAATCAGTCAGGAGTGAGGGATCTGAAATGGCACCAGGGGTGTCAAGCCATTGAAGGGCAATAAGTTGGCCCATCAATGCATTTATTTGCAACTCCAACAGGTGGAGGTTCTATCAAGTACCTAGAATGTAAAGACCATTGTAGGCTATGCCCAAAGTCTATAACAGGAATTTTTTTAAAAAACAAAAACCATGTGACTCTTAAAGAAGTGTGTGGTACAGCCCAAATCTGCAAAGGAGTATGCTCTGTTAGATGGGATGTTGCCTGCTGCAAGAGCTACATGCTCAAAGGAAGCTGCATTGTCTTCAGATATCATTTCTGGGATCTTGACAACAACTCCACTGGATGTAGCTGACATAAAGTTTGCACTGGTGAGGGAGGCAGTATGCTTCCCTTTCTACAATGGTGGATATTGGCCCTGTTTACCACCACCCTCCTGGAAGCAGTCTGCTACAATGTGGCCAGTCTTTTTATGATTCAAGCATTTCTTGTCAGAGTTTGGCTTGCTCTTGGACATACTATTAACTTGGGCCTGCAGGGAATGGAATGTAGCTTTGAGGGCTTTTATGGTGTCCACCATGATTGCAATACTTGCACTCAATGCACTTGATCCAGACCTATTTGCAATGCATTTGTCATGAGACATCAAATTCTGTATGACCTTAAACAACTCAGTCTCCCTGTACATGGTTGACATGATGGGAGCCCAGGATTTGGGGACTGAATTGAGAAGTTTGACAATAAACCTCTTGTCTGTTATCTCTGCCCCAGCATCATTCACAGCCTTCCTGAGCTTGCACATCTTTTCAATATGTCCCCCTTTTCCAGAAACTTTGCTCCCATCCACAAATTTGCAATCTGCCAGCTCTCTCTTTTGCATGTTGTGCAACCTCTGGCATCCTGCTTCATATTATTTTTTCCAGGAATGTCCACATGGCCTGGGAAGTGCCCAAGATCAATGATAAGGCAACACTCTTGTGGAGTTCACAGTCAAGGTCATTTGGGGTCTGTGAGTGCATGAGAGTGGGTAATGCAGGGAGAGAAACTGGGGTTGAAACAGATGCAGATACAGTTTTTGGTGAAGGTGGTATTTCAGTTGCAGATGCTGTCTTTTCTTTTTCATGCTTGTACTGGATGGATTTGGGGACAACAATTTGGTCTTCCCAGTTGAGTAAAAACCATGGGGTCTTCCATCTGCAAGCATACTTATCTTCCAGCTAGCATAATTATTATGCCCCTTACATTTTTGGTCTTCAGGGAGCAAAAATGATAGAAGCATTGAGCTAGTGCCTGACATGGTAGAAGACTTTAGAATTTTGGGTGAGTTGTAGGGGTCTTTTGTGGTTGCAATTCCTTTTTAACTGAGGACAGGGCCTTTGACCTGTTATACAGAATATAAGATATAACTCAGTTGACCATAATATAGTGGTAGATGACTGCATTAGATAGCTACCTGTCAAATAGGATATAAGATATAACTGGTAGTATAGTTAGTAAGTAAGTGGTGATTATGTAATGTAAACTAAACACACCACAGACAACCATGATATGGTGGTAGATGACTGAGGTGTAGTATCACAAATAGGAAATGAAAAATAAGACATTTAGTCAGTAAACATACAAGGAAATGGGATCAAGTATGACTGGTGCAGGGTAGAATTCATCCTCAACATCAAAGCCAATGGCTGCCAAGCATTGAGCAATAAGGACTTTGTCATGTAAGTTGAGGTCTTCTTAGCATTTCTAGAGGTCAATGGCTTATCTAGCAATAAGGTCTATGAATGAAAGCATGAGATTTGGTAGCAGCTGGAGGTATGTCACTTCTACAATGTCAGCAGGAAACAGTAGGCAAGTTCCAGTAGTGGAATAGTAAGGGGAACAACTTATGAACCATGGCTCTTTCTGACCAGAATACTGAGCAGGTATCTGTAAGGGCAACATCTGGAGGCTGTGGTTATATCACACAACTGGCAGAGGGAGATCCAAAGTATATTCAATGTCTATGAGAAGTTCTAGAGGTCTAAATACTTACTTGGCAGAGGGAGATACAAAGAGGACAAGTATGAGGATTTCCAATGTCAGTGTTTGGAAAATTGACTCTAGAGCTTCTAACAAAAACACTACCTAACACTAAGTCCAGAGTCTGATCCCAAAAGTGGAAGTTCATCTTAATTGGCCTTGATCTCCAACCTCCTGGGATGTAACCACTCCAAAGTAGCACTGTTGAATAGCCTTGGGTTGAAGTACTTGTCATCAAAGGATGGAAGGGTGAGGATGTGAGGATGGCTCAGAACAAGGAAAACAAGAATAGGGTCTGACTTAGACAGGTCCCCTGACAGTATCAGCACCCAACTTGGACTGATCCTCATTGACTGCTCTGAAGAGTGCTTGACAAACATCAAAGTGTGGCCACTTGACAATGCCATTAGCCTGCTTGTTGAATACAGACATGCATATATAATCAATGAATATTTTTGAGATAAGTAGGCAACTGCCTTAAGAATAGGAGCTCTGTTGCCAGTGACAATTTTGCTAGAGCACCCCCAATGGCTGATGATGTCTTCACATAGCCATTCAGCAATAGCATCAGTGTTCTCCTTAACAAGCAGAATTTGGAGTAATGAAATGGCAAACAGTGTCCTCAAATCATATATTTGTATTTGTTAGATGGTGGCATGTGACATTGGTATCAATCTATATCTTGCTGAATAGGGTGGCAGGTGTAGTGACAGTTGATGGGATAAGTATCTTTATAGTTTGGTGAATCTGGCATATAGGGTAGGTACAAATATACCAGGCAATGTCAGCTCTAATTGTGCCACTGGAAACATTTCTAGAAAGGCTGCTTACATAGAAAGGAGACCACAATGTTCTAGGTCATATTTCATGGCTCTGAGGATACAAAGATGAGAGTCAGGTGGGAATAAAGGCTTATGGGCCCCAGCATGATTGCATTGCCAAAGCTTGTCATTTTCCAGGAAGAATGTGGTAGCCATAGCAGAGGAATGTGGACAAGTTGTGTTGCTAAAACTTCTGGCCAGATAAGATTGCTAAACTATTTCCTGACAAGTTCTATATGTTTGCTCTTTACCTTAGTAATTTGATGGATGTCACTATAGGTTGTGGTAGCATCCATCATGAAAAAGAAGGGTTCATTGCTAGCCAATATATGAGGCACTGAGTTGCTAAGGAAGTTTGCTATGGCTTTTGGTGATGAAGGTTGGTAAGGAGCATTTGGGAGTATGAGACTGGTTTCAAAATTTAATTTTTAGGAGATTGTAGTCACAATGCACTTAACGCTTGCAATGATATAATTAATACATACTATTCAAGCTTAGATACTGAGAGGATCAGTGTAATTTACTCAGGACTGGATTTGTCAGGTTCCACTGACCACAGGGGCTCAGCTGCACAGGGCAAGTCCCTTACTAGGTGGACATGTCATCTACACTCATGATCCTGTGCTCAAATGAGCTCCAGAAAAGTGAAACTGAGTGGGCAAAGGAGGGAAAGGTGGTCCAGGGAAGTCTGGGGTACTCCAGTAGGCTAGATGGAGGAGTGGGAGTAGCAGACAAGGGGGAGTGAGTATGGTATGGAGCTCTGGAGTTGGAATATCAAGAGCAAGATGAACTTGGGGGCTGGATTCCAAGTTGAGGGTGTGGGGAGGTTTTGGAGATCATGGAGTGGAAAGGAAGAGTCAAGGCAATAAGAAGGAAGTTAAATGTAACTGGGAAAGTTGAGACAAGACAAGGGACTTTAGAGAAAACAAGGCAAGACAAGACTTAGACAAGCAAGGCAAGAGATGGAGACAGAAAAGGAAACTGATAAGATAGAAACTGATAAGATCAGGGCTAATAAGATTGAAGACAGATGGGATTGAGACAAGACAGTATAAGACAATGAGATGAAGACACAAGAGACAAACAGACACAGTAATGTAGTTAATACCAAGACTACTATAACCAACACTACTCTATAGTTTAAGTACCCGCAGGGGAACTCCTCTGATACCACAGGTCTAAGGCCAGACTGCATGGGGTCAGTCTCAGACATGATTGTGCAGGGTGTCCTGAGACTGGTAGTTGGGTGTCAGTAGTGTTTGATGCATCTCCATGATGCATGCTGGGGAGGGTGGAGGGGGTTAAACACTCAGAGAGAGTCAGGGGGATCATGGAGTCTGCTGGGGGAAGCATTGGGGATCTCTGGAGAAGTGTCAGGGTTTGCTAGAGTGGGCACCAAGGGTAGGGGAGGGTTGTAGGGGTTGGGGAAGGAGGGGAATGTGCTCTGGGCTCACTGGGCTTGGTCAGGCAAAGTCTGGAGGTGAGGCAGGGGTCCAGGGACAGATCATGACATCACCCCCCCTTCAGCATCAAGACCCTTCAAGGTGCAGAGAGATCTCTGGTGGTTGGCAGTAGCATGGGAATTGAAGACAAAGTGTGATGGCTTCCCAACTAGAAGCTCCTCTGGAGAAAATAAAAGGGATCAGGACATGCCCAGTGTATCATAGTTACCATCTCATGTCCCCACCCACTACATCCACTTCCTCTTTGTCATTGCTGACCCCCCCCCTGCTTCCTTCCAATGAGAACACCATCAATGTCTGGGCAGCATACAAGGAGCACTGAGCCAAGTACAACCAGCAACAGGATCAGCATCAGGTGGATGCCATGTATTGTCATCTTACATGTTCCAATCCCAGAGTGAATCCTACTGACTGTATGCATAGAGTTGTCCCTTGCCATAGTCAGGACTTCTGGGGGTCCCCTCCTTCCTGGGCATCCAGAGCAGTCTACTGGGTTGGCCACTGGTTCATTGGGGCATCCTCCCAGATTGGTATTGGGGCCAGGAGAGGTGCAGGTTGTATCAGAGGCTCAGAGGGTTGGGCAGGTGGAGGTCATGGTGGAGCAGTTTGCAGAGGCAGTGGGGCAGATCTGTGGGCCCCCCACCCTAGCACAGTGTCAGGCAGAAGCCCTAGTAAGTTGGTGTCTTATGATGGCTTGCATGCCCCTGACTAACCAACAGTCCAGTGTGTTACTTGTGCTTGTTGTGGAGAGGCATGCAAGTTTGAGGAGCCTGTTGCAGGGTCTTGCCATGACTTCTCTGTGTGCCTGCCATGTTGCACAAGACATGAAAAGTGTTGTGTTTCCCAGGAGTGGTGAGTAGTGAGCATTGTAGCAGAGCAGGGGTGGGACCAGGAGTAAGTCTTAGAGCAGTTGGGGGAGGGGTGAAGGGGTCAAGTGTCCAGAGGGGTGTCATAGCCTGTGTGCCCTGAGGGGGAGGGTGGGGAGGGGGAGGAGCAATCCCAGGGGAAGATAGGGCCACTACAGGGTGGGCACAGGGAGGGGGCCCTGCCTTCTAGGAACAAGGGAAAGTGTAGGGCATCCCCCCCACTGGAGGCAGGGCCAAATAAGAGGCCCTGGGAAGAGATGGTGATGGCCAGCCCCCCTGAACCCCACATGTATTCACCAGCTTTGGGAGCATTGGTGGTGCATCCCAGAGGACCTCTGATTCAGCACTAGGGGTGAATGTCAAAGTGCTATAATGGCAGGTGGCCAAGCTGGAGGGGCAATTGGCAGTGCAGGGAGAGGAGCTCCAGGGGGCTCAGGAGGAGAGCAAGGTGATGCAGTGGGATTGGGAGGCAGTGCAGCAGGATCAGGAGGTGGCATGGCAGGATCATGAGGCTGTGGTGAGGGAGGTCAGTGCAAGGGTTCTGGAAGTTTGGGGCCTGCAGGAGTGGTTGGGGCAGTTGGAGATGTGATTCAAAGGGGTAGTGGAGTGCTGTGGGACTGGAATGCAGGGGCACTGGGCAGATGTGGAGGTGGGGAGGAGATGGGAGGAGTGTTGGCAAATGAGGCTGCATTGGGGCAGGGTGGTATTATGCATAAGTTCTATCCTCCCCTCTTTTGACCCTGCTGACATTCCTTGCTAGACTGGGTCTGGGAGCACTGGATTCTATTGGACAGGGCCTCCACCACCCTTGCATTGATCCAGGATGGGTTGGAGTGGATGCCCAGGGACCTCCCACCAGAGTTGAGGCAGGGGGTAGACCACATGGGGAGGCTACTGGCAGGGCATTGGCAGAGGAACTCTGTGGAGCCCAGGTTGTGGTGGGAGGTGGCAGTTGATGTGGGGGAGGTTCTCCCAGGGCACACATAGAACCTGGCAGTGGTGACAGCCCAAATGGAGATTGATCTGGTGAGGGAGGGGTTGGAGAGGGGGATTCTGGAGTAAAGGTGAGGGGGTTTCAGCCCTGAGGTCAAGTGATTTGCATCTTCTTAGACTCCTTCTTGTCACCACATATTATACTTGTACTTGTAGAAATTGTAAATGTCAAGCTGTTTTAGTGTAATCTTCAGCTTACATAAGGGAAGATGAGAAGGGAAACCTAAGTGATACTGATAGAAGTTGAATCTCTGCTGAATCTAGAGGTGGAAGTTATGCCCACTGATGCCATCTATACATGCTAGTCCTAGGGGTCCCAGGGTTTGGTAGGGTGTTGTTGGTGGAAGTTCTGAAGCTTGGTGGGGGCTCTAGAGAGGTTCTCACAGGGTTTTCAAGTGTTGTTCTTGGGTCCATAGCCTTTCCAATGGACTAGGTACTGGAGCTGACCATGAATGAGACAGGAGTTGAGGATGTGATTGACCTCATAGTGGTATTCATCCTCAACTTTGACAGGTGGGGGTCAACTTGGGCATTGGCTGGAGAAGGGGTCTGGAGTATACTTCTTGAGGAGGCAGACATGGAAGATGGGGTGGAGACCATTCAGTCCTGGAGGTAGGCCAAGCTTGTAGGTGTGAGTTGAGATCTTCCAGAGAATCTTGAAGGGGCCAAGTTATTTATGGTTGAGCTTCACCAAGGGTCTCCAGGTCTTGAGGTTGTGTTGGTCAAGCCAGATGAGGGTGCTGGGGGCCCAGTCAGGGGTCATTTTGTGTCAGGTGTCAGCATGTTTGGAACAGACTCAATTGGTGGTGTTAATCTTGTCTCAGAGGAACTGGTGAAGGGACTAGAGGTTTTTGGTGACTTCATGTGCAATGTGCAAGGGGATGGCCTTGAGGGACAGGGTGAGTTGGGGGTTGTAGCCCTTGTTGGCATAAAATGGGGAACTCTGGTGGCAGAGTGCAGGGTGTTGTTGTAAGTAAACTTGGTGAGAGGCAGTTCTGCACACCAGTCATTCTGTAAATCATTAACATAGAGGCAGAGGTACTGCTCTAAGGTCTAGTTTACTCATTCTATTTGTCTGTTGGTCTCTGGGTGGTAGGCAGTCAAGAGGTTGGTCTTGATTTTGAGCACCTTGCATAGTGATTGCCAGAACCTGGAGACAAACAAGGGGCCATAGTCATAGACAATGTTGTCCTAGAGTCTGTGTTTGGAGAAGATGTGTTTGAGGAAAAGTTAGGCAAACTCTGGAGTATTGTTGGTGGTGCAGCAGGGGATGAATAGGGCTTGCTTAGTGAGTTGGCAAACAACAATGAGGATTGCATTGAAACCTTTGGACTTGGGTAATTTGATGATATGGTCCATTGAAATTGGGGACCAGGGGCAGTGGCCAATGGGGAGGTGTCAGAGGACTGCTTTTTTGACCTCTGCCCCAGACCAACACTGACTCTCCAAGACCAATTCCACTCCCCCAAGGCTTGTTTGATGTCTCCAGGGCATTCTACAGATCCCTGGAGATCTCCAGAGACTCCTGGAACTTGCTGTGATCCCTCAGCAAGCACTTTTGGTCAACTCCAGTCATCTATACAGTTGTTCCCATGCCTCTGCCACCCACTGACGTGCCTCACTGAGCAGTGGGGATCCTTAGACTTGTTCTCTTTGGATTCCTCTCTGCTAGGTGATTAGTTACTATTTGTATTGTTAATTACCCATTCTTATATACTCTGGATTCCCCTCTGCTAGTTGTGTGATTTAGCCATCACTCCTGGAGGTTGCCCTTACAGCAGAACAAGTCTCCAATTCCTAGCCTGAAAGCCTCTCATAGCTGCATGGAACCCTTGAGCCCCCTATTTGTTGCTTCCCCACCAGGCTTAAGAACCTGCAGAATCCTATGTCTCAGCTTGCCAACCTAGATGCTCCCTTGGAGGCCCCAGCCCTGCAGGATGAGGCCTGGACTTGCTTGCTACACTAGAGAGCCAGATGCAATTAACCCAATCTTCCCTTACTCATCACACAACTGAACTCTCCACCCTTTGCCAAACCACCAAGCTCATTTCCCAGTCCCTTCAGGCACTGCTAGAGCACCTGCCCCCCACTTCTGTGCCACCCCCAGCCATGGAAACATCCCTGGCTGCCCCAGTAGTTCCTCCAGCAGCTCTGGTAAACCCCCAAGTGCAAATCCCCTGTCCCATGCTTCCAGATGCATACAATGGCAGTTGGTCCAGTGGAGAGTGCTTTCTCTAGTACTACATCACCTACATTCACCTCAGCAGAGACACCTTTGACTCCAACATGCTGGAAATAGCCTGGGTCCTGTTGTACATGAAGGCCAGATGTGCCTCCACCTATGTGCTGTGGATGTTTCAATGCCCTGGAGAAGTTGGAAGTTTTGCTGACTGGGCCACCTTTAAAAGAGACTTCTGGATGGAGTTCTTCCCAATTGACCCCACCAAAACTGCTGCTTTAGCACTACACAACTGGGAGCAGTGTGGGCAAGGGAAAAGGATGCTGGATGAGTATATCAATTCCTTCCAGGTGTTAGTTGAGCAGGCAGCCTACCCTGATGGTCTCCAACTGTGCCTCACATTCTGGGATGGCCTGCACCCTGCATTACTGGAACATATCAACAACCTTGCAGAGGGCCATCTGGACAACAAGCAGATCACCACCTGATATAAGGTGGCCTGGGATCAGTGGCAGCTCATGAAGATTTGACAGGAGCTACACTGCACACACCTAACTCCTTGCCCTGCTCCTGCCACTGCACTCTGATACTCCACTCTCATACATCTAGCACCTGCCCCTGCTTTGGTCATCCCTGTGCCATGACTCTTGCCTCCAAACATTCCCATGGATGTCAATGCTGCCCAACAGCATCACCCTGCACTGTTACTGTGCCAGAGATGTGGGAAGCCAGGGCACTTTGCACAACACTGCCCAATAGGTCTTGAGGTATGCTACCTCTCCACAGCCAAGCAAGAGGAGCTCCTTCTGCAACTGTTGGCCATAAAGGACACCACTGGAGATCCCTCACCTGATAAGCTGGCACTGGAGTTGACCACAGAGGAGAGTGGCACTTGCACCCTCCTCCCAGGCCTGGAGGAGGATTTTTAGGCGAGCAACAAATGATGTATATGCCTCCATTGCCAGGTACTGACAGGTTCACTTGTCTGTTAATAGAAAATAAAATTGCCTTTCTCAATATCAATGGTCTTAAGACAACAGAACCTCAGTACTCCCCTCCAGACATACAAACACTCTGGACCCCAGACCAAGCTCCTTGGAGCCAGCTAGGCTGTGCCCATGCTGCCCTGCCTGGAAATGCCAGCTGCCCTGGAGGTATGTAGTAGCTATGAACCCCTCCACAAACTCCTTATGCCTTGACATGGAGATTGAGACCATGGACACTCAGCAGACCTGCAGAGTCACTGCCCCTCCAGATAGTAGAGCAACAGGGCTATTCCTGGATTCAGAGTTCATGAAATGCCACTGCTTGACCATACAGCTGCTCTCCAAGCCCATTCTGGTGTCCAATATTGATGGAATGCCCAACAAAGCAGGTGCCATCAACTTCATGGTCAATCTCATCCTCCACTACCAGAACCATGCCAAGCACATGTTCTTTGCTGTTACCAGCCTAGGCAAGCAGAATATGATCCTGGGCTTCACCTAGCTCTAGGAGCACAACCCCAAAGTAGATTGGGCCTGGGGTAAGGTAACTGTGAGCTGGTGCCCCCAGAGGTGTGCCACTTGCACCACTGAGGTCAAGGAACAGCACCAGGCTGAGGTTCAAGAGTGTGCAGCCATTTGGGCTTGCCATGCTGGTCATCTCCCCTTTGCAGATCTGAACCTTCTGGATCCCCTACCCCTGGCATTCCCCCATATAGAGGCCCTCTACAAGGATGACCAAAGTAGTGGAGGGACCCCAGAGGAGGATCTAGGGGGGGAGTTTAGTGGCCTATGCAACCCAGAGTTCTTAGACCAGGTGGTGGAGGTTGGAGACTGGATATATGCCACCACCCTACATTTCCCACCCTCTGTCATGGAGATCCAGGCCAGCCAGACCACCTCTCAGTGACTGGCCCAGGCCTTTGCTGTGAACTCCATGCTCTGGGAATTCTGGGACATTGTGCCTCCATATCTCCACACATTTGAGGACATGTTTGCCAAGGCCTCTTTTGACTTGCTCCCAGAGTGCAATCAGCATGCTATTGAATTAATGCTGGACTCCAAGCCAGCCAGCTGTAAGGTCTATCCACTAGTGCCAAGGGAGCAGGTCAAACTCAACATCTTCCTGCAAGAGAAGCTGGCCTCCTGTTGTATCTGACCCTCCAAATCCCTGATGGCTTGCCCAGTCTTCTTCATCAAAAAGAAGGGTGGCTCTCTCTGACTGTTCCAGGACTACCAGGTTCTTAATGCCATGACTGTGAAGAACTGCTACCCCCTCCCCTTCATCTCCAAGCTCATAAATAATCTCTGGGGGGCATGATACTTCACTAAATTAGACATCTGGTGGGGCTACAACAATGTACACATTCAGGAGGGAGATGAATGGAAGGCTGCCTTCCAGACCAACTGGGGATTGTTTGAACCTCTTGTCATGTTCTTTGGACTCACCAACAGCCCTGCCACTTCCAGACAATGATGAATGACATTGTCTGGGACCTCATTGCCAAAGGTATGGTGTGCATATACCTCAATGACATCCTCATCTACACCAAGATGTTAGAGGAGCATTGTTGGGTCATGCACATTGTCTTGGAATGCCTCCACCTTCACCAACTCTACCTCAAACTGGAGAAGTGTGAGTTTGAGTGTACCCAGATTGAGTATCTTGGGTTGATCATCTTGCATGGAGCTGTGGAAATTGGCCTGGTGAAGGTGGCAGGTGTTGTGGAGTAGCTGGAGCCCAAGAACAAGAAGGAAGTGCAGGCCTTCCTAGGTTTCACTAACTTCTACTGGAGGTTCATCCAGGATTTCTCCTATCATGCCCAACCATTGTTTGACCTCACTGCAAAGGATGCCACCTGGAGCTGGGGCCCCCTGGAGCAGATGGTCTTCAATGATCTCAAGCATGCTGTCACCTCCAGACCCATCCTCCTCTTCCCAGATGATGACTTCTCCTTCTGGGTGGAAGCCAACAGCTCTAACTTTGCCACTAGAGCAGTTCTGTCACAACAATCAGGGGGATGGGAAATGGCATCCAGTGGCCTTCTACTCCAAGAGCCTGAACATGGTGGAGTGCAACTACAAAATCCATGACAAGGAGATGTTGGCAATCATCTGGGCCTTTGAGGAGTGGCAGCATTTCCTGGGGGGTGCCCAGCATAAGTTCAAAGTGTGGATGGATTACAAGAACCTTGAGTACTTCCAGACAGCCAAGAAGCTCAATTGCTGGCAGCCCCAATGGTCCCTCTACCTAGCCAACTTTGACTTCTTGTTGCACCACACACTAGGCCAGAGTATGGGAAAGCTAGATGCCCTGTCTCAGAGAGCTGACTATGGCACAGGGGGAGATGACAACAGTAACATTGTTCTCCTCTGACCTGAGTTGTTCATGATCCAGGCCATGGAAGACCTAGTTGTTGAGGGAGCAGAAGTAGAGATCCTCTGGGGCATCCAGCAAGAAAGCCAGGATGGTCTGCAGGAGGAACTTGTTGCTCAGGCAGCCTGGGCACTCAAGTCAGGATGTACCACCAGTGCCAAGTCTGTCTGCACTGACAAATGGGTCCTCTGTGATGGACTCCTGACCTTCCAGGACCACATTTACATGCCCAATGACCCAGGGCTCTGCCAGAGGATTGTAGAGCAGTATAACAATTCCCAGATTGCAGGACACCCTGGCTGGTGGAAGACATTGGAGCTAGTGTCCTGAAACTACTGGTGGCCCCAGATGTCCTGGTATATTGGGTCCTACACTAGCACCTGTGATCTCTGCCTTCAGACCAAGCCCCAATGTTGCCTCCTCTCTGGACAGCTCCATCCTCTGCCCATCCCCTTGGAGCAATGGAGCATTGCCTTGGTAGACTTCATTGTAGAGCTCCCTGATGCCCATGGCTATGACACCATCATGGTGGTAGTGGACCTCTGTGGCAAGCAAGCCCACTTCATCCCCACTCACACCACTTGCTCTGCCATGAGTGCTACAAACCTGTACTGGAAAAACATCTGGAAGCTCCATGGCCTCTCCAATGCCTACATATCTGACCAGGGCCCACAATTTGTGGCAAAATTCACCTGGGAGCTCTACCATCTTCTTAACATAAAGCTTCACACCTCCACTGCCTACCACCCACAGTCCAATGGCCAGACCAAATGTGTGAACCAGGAACTTGAACAATACCTCCACCTCTTCTAGAATGAGCACCAGGACAACTGGGACAAACTCCTCCCTGACACCAAGTTCCAGTACAACAACCATGTTCATGCAGCCACTCAAGTTTTGCCCTTCTTCCTGGACACTGGACATCACCTAGGCATGGGGCTTTGAACCCCAGGCTTGACCTTCAGAGAATGAAGTCATGAACAAGTTTGTGGACTGGATGAAGATTGCATGGGAGGAAGCCTGGGCAGCTTTGGCAAAGGCAAGGGATGACAGGGCATGATATTATGACTGCACAGAAGAATCCCAGTGGCCAGGTACCAGTCTGGAGATTGAGTTTACCTGGACTCCTCCAATATTACCACCACCTGACCATTGAAAAAGCTCTTGCACTGGCTATTAGGACCCTTCATGGTAGAACAACAGGTAGGGCTGCTAGCCTACCAACTCTAGCTCCCTGTGGGAATTTGCCAACTCTATCCAGTATTCAATGTGGTCAAGTCAACTCTGGCACTAGCAGACCCTATTCTGGGGCAACACCTGGCACCCCCACCACCTCCAGTGGTAGTCAATGACAACAAGGAATATGAGGTGGAGGAGATCCTGGATAGCCAGCTATTCCAGTGGCAGTTACAATACAAGATGAAGTGGAAAGAATCAAGGCCAGGAGAATGTGCATGCATCTGGGCTGGTCAGGGAGTTCCACTGATGACACCCAGATGCACCCCAAGCCATTCAAGGAATATATCCCCTCTCACCAGCAGACCAGGCAATCTAAAAGTTCTTCTACCCCACATGTTGAGGCAACACATGCTAGAGGGGGGGTGATGTCAGGGGACTTCTTTTTTGACCTCAACCCTGGACTGACACTGACTCTTCAAGACCAATTCCACTCCTCCAAGACTCATTTGACATCTCCAGGGTGTTCTACAGATCCCCAGAGATCTCCAGAGACCCCTGGAACTTTTTGTGATCCCTCAGCAAGCACTTTCAGTCAACTCTGATCATCTATACAGTTGTTTCCATGCCTCCACTGCTCACTGATGCACCACACTGAGCAGCAGGGATCCTTAGACTTGTTTTCTTTGGATTCCCCTCTGCAAGGTGATTAGTTACTATTTGTATCATCAATTACCCATTCTAATATACTTTGGATTCTCCTCTGCTAGCCACATGATTTAGCTGTCACTCCCAGAGGTCACCCTTACAGGAGGACCTTCAGCAGACCATACAAGCAATGTCAGGAGACCTTGGCTCAGAGACATGGTTTGCAGGCTTGTATGTATTGGGTGATGTCCTTCTTCATTCCTGGCCAAAGGTAAGTCCAGGAGATCAGCTGGAGGGTCCTATATATTCCCAGGTGTTCCTGGAGCTTGTGGTCATGGTGCTGCCAGAGGATGTCAGGGCAGATGGACTTGTGGTCCAGGGTGTATATTTGGCCATCCTGGAGCAGGAGTTGGTGACCTGGAGACATTGTGGAGGTGGTGTTGGGGTGTGGGGCATCAGCAGAGCTATTATGAGGGTCATGTTGGGTAAAGTAGGCATTTAGAGGGGCATTTTGGATTTGGTGGAGAATCCCTTCTTTGTTCATAATTAGCACAGCATGAAGATGCTTGGGGGGGATTACCACATGGTGATTGAAAGCATTCTGTTCAGCCTCAAATGACTTCTTCAGATAGACATCTAGCCTTTAAGTGAGGACATCAGGTTTTGCTCCAAGTTGTCCTAGGCAATGATGGATGGTGAAGTCATACTTGGACAGGGTTTCAGACCAGTGGGCTTGTTGTCAGCTAAGTTGCTTGGTGGTCATGAAATACTGTGAGTTGTTGTGGTCTGAGTAGACTTGTATGTGATGTGGGGTTCCTTTGAGGTAGGCCCTCCACTGCCAAAAGGCTTTGACAATTGTGAGGAGTTCTTTGTCATAGATGTTGTAGTTGAGCTCCATGGGGATCATTGAGCAGGTGTAAAAGGCAATGGGGTGGAGGTCTTTGCTGTTGGAGCCCATCTGTGAGAGTATTCCAGTGATGACATAGTTGGAGGCATCACATTCAAGTACAATACAGAGGATGGAGTTGAAGTGGCAGAGGATTGGGGCAGAGGTGAAGGCCTTCTTCAGGAGAGCAAACATGCTTTGGCACTTGCTGTCCCAGTCCCAGGGAGTGTCCTTCCAGGTGAGTTGGTTGAGAGGTTTTGTAATGCTGGAGTAGTTGTTGATGAACTGGCAATAGAAGTTAGCAAAACCCAAGAAGGACTGTACCTCTTTAACATTCTGGGGTGGAAGCCAATTGAAGATGGCCTCAACCTTTGCCAGGTCCATTTGTATGCTGTCTGGAGTGATGATAACTCCTAAATACTTGACCTCAGTGGTGTGAAAGGAGCACTTCTTGGGCTTGGCATGGAGGTGGTACTCCTGGAGTTGTGTCAACAAGGTCACCAGTCAGGGAAAGGGGATACCAGTTCTTTTTAGTGACTTTGTTAAGTCCCTGGTAATCCACACAAAGATGGAGGGAGCCATCCTTCTTCTTGGCAAAAAGGACTAGGGCTCTGGCAGTGGAGATCAAGGGTCAGATAAAGCCCTTCCCAAGCATGTCATCAAGGTAGTCCTTGGTAGTCCTTAAGAGCCCAGAGTTTGACTTCCAACATGTTGTAGATCTTGCCAAAGGGAGGGGAGGTGCCATCCTCAAGATTGATTGTGTGATCATAGGATTGGTGTGGGGAAAGTTCCTTTCCACTTCCTTTGGAGAACACATCAGCAAATTCATGATACTCTGGAGGAACTACTTCACATAATGTTTGTTCCTCTATCTTTGGAGTTTCAGATGAGGTGGTGCCAGCATGGATGTGCTCTTCTGGAAGTGTTGGAGTGACCTGGAGTTGGAAGGCAGGGGTGCTGTCCTGCAAGATCCATGTGAAAGGAATGGCGCTGATGGTTTTGATGTTGAGGACTTCCAGATTGATGGTGTCAGGTGTTGGGGGTGTGGGAGTAGGGTCCAGGGTTTTTGGGGGTTGAGTGGGGTAGTTTGGGCCCTTGTACTGGTTGCAGGGAATGTTGGGAGGAAGCCATTGGGGTGTGCCTAAAGGAGTTTGGGGTGGGGGTGCTTCTTCCTCCTCTTCTTGGTTGTCCTTAGGCAGGGTGGGGGTGCTGGTGGCTCTGGTGCTGCTGGGAGCCAAATTGGAGTTGTTGGGGTCATGGGGGGAGTAAGAGTGGAGGGTTATGGCAGCTGCCAGACAGGCTTTGAGGCTGCAGAACTGCATGGTGAGGTCCTTCCAGTCAATGTCCAGGTTGATGTTGCACAGCCAAAGTAGTCTGAGCACAATTGGGGTTGCCTCCAGAGGTTGGATAATGAGGAGGCAGGTCAGGAATTGCAAACCATTCTTGAGGGTGAGGGAGCTGGGGTGGAATTTGGTGATTCTGGAGGAGGCAGATCTTCTGTTGAACAGCTGTAGCTCCAGAGGCATGTCAAGGGTTTATGGGGGAGGTTGAGCTGGTTACTAATGAAGGTTCTAGAGGCTCCACTGTTGATGAGGGCAGGGAGGACAGTGGGGGAGTTGCTGAGGCAGGCATTGATGATGAATGATTGTGTGGATTGGGAGCAGAGCTGTGGAGGGGTTTAGGGAATGTTGGGGATGATTTCTGAGACATTGGGGTGGGGAGGGATGTTGGAGGGGATGGGTCTCAGCTTGGGCAAGCTATCCCAATCAAGGTGGAAGGTGAGACTTGGCCAGTTAATGTGAGGGTTAGTCATTTAGAGTCAGGAGAATATGAGAATGAGGGGGGTGGAGGCATGCAACTTTGTAATCAGTATTTGGAGGTCTTGCTGTTGTCTGTTGGTGAAAGTGATCCTCATTGGCAAAAGTGATCCTCATCTCTACACAATGAGTGATGTTGCCAGTGGTTGTTGATCCAGGGCCCATCCTTGATCCAGTTGGCACACAGGGCCTCTTGATTGTCCATGAGGTCCAGGGAATTGTCTAGGTCTGGGGAGTCATCAGATCTGGGGTCTGGAGGGTCTGGGGCATTGCAGAGATTGGCAGTGTCAAGCTGAGCAGGGGGTCAAGTTCCAGGGAGTCATGTTGTATTAGCTGGGCCTTGTCCAGGAGAAAAGTGGGGCACAAGGTTAGCAGACATTACAGGGGCAATGGTTCAATTGTTGTTGGTCACTCCAGGCTGCCAGTGGGGGTTGCTGGAGGGGTTCCAGTTGTTCCATGGGCTTTGGTTTGTGCTCTGGTCTTCCCAATAGCACTGGTCAATCTGAGTGATGAGAGCCTTGTATCTGTCATACATGGGCTGCTTGGGTGTGAGGCAGAGGACATCCTTAATCCATTGTGGGAGGGCACAGTGAAGGGTGAATCAGAGGGCATTGTAGTTCCATCTGGTCTCATAGGCTTCCCACTCAAACTGGATAATGAAGGTCATAAACCATTTGTTGTTACACATTCAGAGATTGTACAAGTTTTCTTCTGCCTCTACTACAGTGTCAAATACTCCAAACTTATTGGAGAATTCCTGAGTGAAGGCAGGCCAATTGGAGAGTACTGGGGTGTTGGGTCAAACCAGAGCAGTAGTAGTAGTAGTAGTAGTAGTAGTAGTAGTAGTAGTAGTAGTAGTAGTAGTAGTAGTAGTAGTAGTAGTAGTAG
>JAGGAV010008059.1:0-18916 GCA_017657295.1 Termitomyces sp. DKA64 | reverse complement strand
GAGAGGTGAATTTTGAGCAGTTTAGACCATTTCCTGAAGTTTGCAGTGAGGGAGCTCCTGGAGAACTTCTCCTGTTTTTACTCTGCTCCCCAGACTGATATGGCATGGATGGATGGGTTGACTGCATTGGTGTTGAGTACTTTAAATTCAGATGGCATGGCTGGGCAAGGTGGGTGAAAGAACTAGAATATGCAGATTTTGATGTTATCTGCTGATAACAATGAAGACAATCTAAACAAGGGTGGATGTCTAGCAAGGATGTCCAAATAGAGATAGCCCAACATGATTGGTGTCAGCAGCAAGACAAAGAGATTCTAAGTAAGTATTGATACTCAAGAAGAGCTCATAACCTGTTACAATCCTAGTAGATAGCAGCAATATATCAGGTGCAACCAACACCTAAATAATACAATGTAAGCTTAATCCTCAGAATATATAGACAAAACTAGTTTGTGTACCTAGATAATACAATGTAAGCTTAATCTAGGTATGAGTATGTTAGTTGTGAATAGTGTCTGTTAGTAGCTAGAGTGACATACCCTCAGAATGTATAGATGAAACTGAGGGTACTGTTGGTATCATACATGTATATATATTGGTGAGGGGACAAAGCATGGGTGGCCATTGACAAAGCACATGGTGACCACTGTGGGTGGCCCTGACATTGTGTTTGTGGTACCTTGCTCATACATCACACTTGTTACACCTGCAATACTCCAACATAGCTAAGGCATTTGCAGTGAATTCCCAGCCCAAACCCTTTTGTAGCACAGTTCCTCATTATCTACATGACTTTAAGGATGTATTTTCTAAGGCATCATTTGATTCACTCCCAGAGTGTAAGCAATGGGATCATGCCATTGAGCTGATACCTGATGCCCAACCATTCAGTTGCAAAGTCTATCCACTTGCATCTTGTGAGTAGGATAAACTAGATGTATTCCTGCAGAAGAACCTTAGCTCTGGCAGAATACAACCCTCTAAGTCTTGATGGCCTCCCCAGTCTTTTTTATTAAGAAGAAGGATGAGTCTTTTTGTCTCATTGGCAATGAAAACATCAAGGTGATTTAGTTTCAAAGCAAACTGCCTGAAGACTGTTTCTTTTAAATTTCCCACTAGGAAAGGTTGATATAATGTGTCACATGCCAAAATTTGGGTTGGTAATTGTGATAGTTGTTTCCATGTTGCTAAGAGTATTGACTACACTCCAGATAAGAACATTAAATAGTTGGCCAAGTAAAATATCATAAGTGGGTGAATGAAGAACATGGATCTGCAAATACAAAGTCAAGTTGCCAATGGTGCAGGGAATGTTACACACAAGGCCTAGTGACCAATCCATAGTTCTATTAGTGCTTTGCATATTCAAAACAACAGTGGAGCCATAGAATAAACCAAGGTTGTTAGTAATTTCTGCTGACATAGATATAATTTGAGAGCCACTATCCATAATACATTCTATTTCCTCATGGTTGTTAATCAGCATCAAAGTGGATCATAGTAACTGGGAGTCCTTAGCAACTGTGAGCACTACTGGCTCTTCTCTTAGGAGTAGCAACTGGATATATGCCTCAATGGGATCCACTGAAGTGACTTGTGCCTGGCTTAGTGAGAGTCCATTAACCCATTGTTCAGTAGGCAGTGTTGTTACATCATTCTGGAGCAGCAAAGTTTTAGGTGGCAGGTGGAGCATAGCATTCAGGGATACCAGAAAAAGGGTGAACAGGGGACTGATTAATAAGCTTGGATTCTTTAGCAACTACAGGGGTGTCCATTTGATTGGTTGCTTTGTCTTTGTCAGCTAGCTTAGCAGCAGGAGTTAGTATGGGGTCAGATGGAATAGGGGCCACAAAATCATTGCTATTCAATATAGTTGCTTTTAGGGTGTTAGCTGTTTGGTAAAGTGCACATAAGACTTGTACTCCATCAAATCTTTCAGCATGTTTCAAAGCAAAGAGTTCTTGTTTTAAGGCCTCAATGCATTTGTCCTTGGTTAGCAATCAACCAGTAGTGATGTCCTATTATAATACCTCATAAATTAGTGACTGCTGCATAGTTGCTTGTTCAGGATCCAGGTTAGCATTCAACAATAGCCTATCAATGACAATTTGGCCTGGATTAAGATGGTGCCATTCTTCTATATGTTCTTTGTAGAGCTTCTTCCCAAAGTAGTTGGGAATTATAATGCCAGACAGTGAGACTATCTTTCCTTCAGCATTCTGATGTATTTTACCTTGCTGAAGCATATGCTTCAGATGAATACAAGTGCCCCTGACTATAGTATGACCTGTTCCACCACAAAAGTGACAAGTGTTGTTTGAGGGTTGATGGTTCTGATTGCTATTATTGATAAGCAGAGCCTTGAGCTGTTCTGAAGCACTAACAATTGCTATGGTGGTCACTGTTACAACCTGCCTCCAAACCTCCACTTCACTTTGGACCTCCCCTGAACCAGCCCAGTAAGCCTGGAATGCATTTTCCCTCACCCCCAACCTCTATAATACTTCCCTATCCTCAGCACTTACTCCAGCAACTTCCAAGGCTTCTCTGTAAGACCCCAACACTTCTCCAGCAGTCTCTATGATCCTCTTGACATCTCCTCAGTATCTAGGTAAGTCCACCCTTTTCTAATGTGCATCATAGTTATGTATTAAGACAATACTGCCACCCAACTAGCCAGTCTTGAAATGCCTCAAATAACTGTATCTGAAACCTGCCCACACAATCTGACCTCAGACACATGGTCCTAGAGGAGTTTTAGTATAGTAATAGTTAAGTAGTCTTGATATTACCCATGTTCTTGTATTTATTACATTTCTCATGTTTCTGTCTTCCCATTCCATATTGTTTTATCAAAACTTATTGTCTCCTGATTGCATCTGTTTCAATCTTATCAGTCCCAATCTTATTAGTTTTCATTTTCGTCCCCTGTCTCTTGTCTGTTTTCTAAGTTTTACCTTGCTTCATTTCCTTCTATCTCATGCCTTATTTCAACTTCTCCAGTTAACTCACAGCCACTCCTGTACTCTGTTGAAGCCTCTTTTACCCAGAACTCTTTAAAAATTCTCTATACTCATAACTTGGACCTGCTAAGTTTTTGTTCACCACTCTGGAGCTCCATATTATGCTTGTTTACCACTTGCCTATCACCTGCTCCTTTATATGACCTACTAGAGCATCCTGAACCTTCCCAGATTACCATTATCATCTTCACCCACCCCATTTCACTCTTCCAAAGCTTACCAGAGCCAGAGATTGTAAGTGTAAATATCATGTCTGCCTAGTAAGGGACTCACCCAGTGTAGCTAAGCTTCCAGATCAGCGGAACCTGACATAATATTAAGACTCTCCCCTTACTCTGCTCCTAATGTCTAACTACAATCTCATATATCTACCTATTGGTTATCTAACCAACTATTATGGTAGGCTAGTATTCAACCCCTACTACTTTTTATTTTATCCAATGCCTGACTGCTATGTCACAGCTACTCTGTGGTACTAGGCCCCAGAGCTAAATCCTGCTCCCTACAGCCCATCTATTAGTTAGGGCCCACCTCTGAACTGGCACTGCCTCTCATTGTACCCTGTCAAAGGAACCTATCTCTGCCTACAGCTTAACACTCCATTGGCCTCTTAGGCACCCATGGCCCCAATACCCTTGGCTTTTCCTCCTAGGCTCTACTATGCCTACTCTGTCTCCACTGTGGGGCCCCAGTTTCTCTAGAACAGCTTGACAAATACTTCTTCCTTTAGCCTTGATCCTCTGTTGCCTCTCCTGTCTAAGCCTCACCCTCCCTTAGGCAGCAAAGAGTCAAAGCCTATGTCCAACAATATAATAAAGTCCTTTGCTTGCTCCATCTAGCTTTCACTGAATTTACCAAAAGAGTAAGAGCTCTTCTTGTCAGTCTGGGACACCAGAACATTTCCAGAACACTGGAAACCTGGGTGGATTGCCTTCTGGACTTCTACAAGTGCTACCAGCAAGGCACCCTCCCTTCCCTGAGAATGTCAGAAATACTCTCAGGATTAATGCTGGCCTCTGGGAAGGACTCTGCACTCTGGTTGATGAAATATATACCAGCTCAAACCTTTACTGTTTTAAAGACCCTTTGGACCCCACCTACTCCTTCCATATGCAATGGGAAGAACCCACTAGGGCTCCAGCCAAGGCTCTGGCCTCCATTCCTCAACAACAGGAAGAGCTTAATGCTGTGTTTAATATCTTAAGGTCCCTCAATCTCACTGGAGGGTTATTTAATCAGCCCACTGCTCATATCCTGGCCTTCTCCACTTGCTTCTGCACCAACTCCATCCCCAGCACCTTTCACATCTAGGATTAGCCCACTGAACCCAAGTGCCCCACCCAGAAACTTCCCCACCCCCCTCCTCCCAACAGTAATCTCACTTCCACATACACTCTCTCTTACATTGACAAGCCAGAGAACCATGACAGAAAATCTGCTCCTTAAAAAGGAGCTTCTGAGCTTCTCAGGGACCAACCCCCCCATGTTGACCTCTGCCCCTTCCAGGAATATGCCTTGCTCCTTCATAACAATCCCCTGCTCCTTCTCTGACAGCCTCTTGGTCCTGAAGCTCCTAGAGCAGTTCCTTTTTGTGCACTGCTTTGACTTCCACTCATCCTCTTGCTTAACTGCCATGCTGATGCCAACAATTTTAGACTGCCAATTCCTGAAGAACCTTCTCCTCCTTGCTGAGCCCTGGAAACCCCCCCTGAGCAATGCTGGCCTGAATCCTGACAGTGGGCCTCTCAATAGCAGACCTCTTAGTGGATGAAGCCTGGCCATGAACAACTTTCCCCCTCAGCATGGAGGTGGGAACAACTATCATTACTACTATAATGCCAGACTCCTGCTCTGAACCCAAAACACCCAGAATAACACATGTGATACACTGGCCTGAGAAGAAAAGCTCAACATTCAAAAACCAGAACTCTTTAATGACCAAGACCCTCAGAAATGGCAGACATTTCTAACACAATGTCTTACAATGTTCCAAGCTAAGCCCATTACTTTCCAGCTTGAGAGCTCACAAGTGGCCTTTGCTACCTCCTACTTACAGGGCATTGCCTTTGATCACTACATGGCATTGCTCTAATTTGACCTCAACAACCTGATACTCTCTAATTGGCCCATCTTCATGTAGGAATTCTCCAGTAAATTTAGAGTATTTGACACTGTAGCAGAGGTGGAAGAAAATCTTTACAACCTCCAGATATGCTACAACAAATGATTCACAACCTTTATTACCCAATTCAAATGGAAGGCCTATAAGATCAGTTGAAATTACAATGCATTTTAATTTGCCCTTTACCACATCCTCCCACAATGGATTAAGGATGTCCTCCACCTTACATCCAAGCAGCCCATATATGACAAATACAAGGCACTTATTACTCAGATCAGTCAATGCTATTAAAAAGACCAGAGCAAAAATCAAGGCCCACAGAACAACTAGAATTCATCTAGAAACTCTAGTTGGCAGCCTAGAGTGACTAACAACCCTTAAACCATTGTCTTCATGACACCTGCTAACCCTGCATTCTGGTTCTCTCCTAGACATGGTCTGGCTAACACCACCTGATCCCCTAGACCCTAACTCTCTGCTCAGCTTAATGCCACCAACCTCTGCAATGCCTCAGACCCTCTGGATCCTAGATCTAATGATTTCCTGGATCTGGGTGATCTCTTAGACTCCATAGACAACTAGGAAGCCCTATGCACCAATCAGATCAAGGACTGGCCCTAAATTGATGTTTTGACAAAGATCCAGGCATATTGACAGGAGAAAGGGGCATGTATTCTATGTGGTAAGCAGGGTCATTTCATCAATGATTGCCCTAAATGCCAAGTGATGGGACATACCATTTGGACCATTGATGGGGAAGACTGTGACTATCAGTTCACAGAAAACAACCCAGCAGTTGAGGACCCAAAGATGCACTAAATTGTGGATCAGACTTCAACATCTTCTTTGCCTCAGCTACTTTCCTCCATGCAATGATAATTGCTTCAGACACCTTCCTGGCACACCTTCCCTTGCACTTTGCCTACAACTGCCTCCTTCACACTACCCTCCCCTTCTCTCTCAACCCTATACCCACCCTGATCAACAGTGGCCACAACAGACAACTTCATTGATGAATCCATAGTAGTCTTTGCTCCACAACCTCCTTCTAAAACTCTTTGATAGTGATTTGACCTCCGCCAGTAACATCACTCACTGTGTAGAGACAAGGATCATTTTTGCCAACAGGCAACAGCAAGACCTTCAGCTATTAATCATAAAGTTGCATGCCTCTGCCCCCTTCATCCTCAGAATTTTCTAGCTCCAAGTAACCAACCTTTATATTAACTGGCTAAGTCTCACTCTCCACCTCAATTGGGACAACTTACTCAACCTGGGACCTATTCTCTTCCACATCCCTCCCACCCATGATGTCTCAGGAGTCACCCCTAACATCCTCTGAATCCCTCCACAGCTTCACTTACAATTCATACAATCATTCATTATTAACATCTGCTTTGGCAACTCCCACATTGTCCTCCCTGCCCTTGTTGACAGTGGAGCCTCTGAAACCTTTGTTGGCAATCAGCTTAACCTCCCCCACAAGCTCCTCAACATGCCCTTGGAGCTACAGCTGTTCAATGGAAGATCCATCACCTTTGGAATTACTAAATTCCACTATGGATCCTTCACCCTTGACAATGGCCTGCAATTCCCAATCTGCCTCCTTGTTACCCAACTCCTAGAGGTGACTCCAATCATGCTCAGACTCCCCTAGCTATGTGACATCAATTCTGATATTGACTGGAAGGACCTCATTATGCAGTTCCCTGGCCCTGAAGCCTGTCTGGCAGTTACTATCACTCTTCATCCTTACTTTCCCCATGACTCTGATGACTCCAATTTGGCCCTCAGCAGTAGCACTGCTGGAGCCACCAGAACCCCCACTTTGCTTAAGGATAACTCTAAAGATGAGGAAGAAGTGCCTACACCTGTGCCCTGAGCTTTTACAGGCATACCCTAATGGCTTTTCCCTAACATTTCCTGCAACTGGTATAAGGGCCTGAATTATCCCACTTAAACCCTGGCAATCCCAGCCTCCACCACCACACTCCCAGTGCCTGACATCATTAACCCAGAAGCCCTCAACATCAAAATAATTGATGCCATTCCCTTTGCACAAATTTTGCAGAACAGCATTTCTGCCTTTCAACTCCAGGTCATCCTAACACTTCTGAAAGAACATATTTGCACTGGCATCACCTCACCTGAAACTCCAAAGACAGAAAAACAGATATTATATAAAGTAGTTCCTCCAGAGTATCATAAATTTGCTAATGTGTTCTCTAAAGAAAGTGCAAAGGAACTTTTCCCACACTAATCCTATGACCACATGATTGATCTCAAAGACAGCACCTCCCCCCCTTTTAGCAAGATTTACAACATGTCAGAAGTCAAACTTTGGGCTCTCAAAGACTACCTTAACAACATGCTTGGAAAGGGTTTCATTTAATTCTTCATGTTATCAAGGTAGTCTTTGAGAGCCCAGAGTTTGAATTCTGGCTACTAGAGCCTTTGTCCTTTTTGTTAAGAAAAAGGATGGCTTCCTCTGTCTTTGTATGGATTACTGGGGACTTAACAAGGTCACCAAAAAGAACTGGTATCCCCTCCCTCTGATCAGTGAGCTTGTTGACTGCCTCTACAGTGCCAAGGTCTATACCAAGATAGATCTCTAGTCTAGCTACAACAATGTTTGAATTGCTCTGGGATATAAATGGAAGACTGCCTTCCATACCTGCTATGGCCTTTTTGAGTATTTTGTGATGCTTTTTGGTATGATAAACTCCCCCACTACCTTTTAGTATTTCATAAACAATATCTTCCATGACATGAATGACATCTTTGTTATCATATACTTGGACAACATCCTCATTTACTCAAACTCCCTGAAAGAACACTGGAGCCATGTCTAACACATTTTGGAATGATTCTAGGAGTACCACATGCATGTCAAACCTAAGAAGTGCTCCTTTCACACTACCAAGGTTGAGTATCTAGGGGTTATCATCACTTCAAATAGCATATGAATGAATCTGGCAAAGGTAGAAGCTATTCTCAACTGGCCCCCACCCTGGAACATTAAAGAAGTACAGTTCTTTTTGGATTTTGCTAATTTTTACTGCCAGTTCATTAATAACTACAGCATCATAAAACTTCTCAATTAGCTCACTCAGAAGAACACCTCTTAGGACTCCCCACTTGTTCATTACTTTTGCTCCTCTATCTAGCTTACCAGAGCACCCCAGACTTCTTCAAATCACTTCCTCCCACTTTGTCTACTCAGTTTCACCCTTCTAGAGCTCATCAGAGCATGAGATAATAAGTGTAGACATTGTGTTTGCCTAATAAGGACTTGTCCAGTGCAGCTGAGCCCCCACAGTCAGTGGAACTTGACAATACCTCACCCTCACCTCCAGCAAGTCCATCCTAGCCACTTCCAACTCTTATCTAAACCTCAACCTCCAACATTGTCATGTGTTCTTTAAGACTTCTTAGCAACACTGCTAATATAAGAGGAGTTAGTAAGGCTAAGTCTTCCTCTAGTCACTCCAGCTCATCATTATCTACCTGTCACTGAGAGGCAGGAGTCTAGATCTTCTAGCAAATTTATTAGCAAAAAGAGTAAGCAAACAAAAGAACTTGGACTCACTGATGGAGGGCCCTTCTCTTTTCTGACCTCCTCCTCTACCTCTATTGTCTTGTTCTCAGCTTCAAAATCTGAGACCTTGGACTCTATATTGATCATAATTGCTACTGAGGTTAGCTCTCACATTAGCACATCACCATCATCCTCTTTGCTAGCAACTGTTGGTTGTCATTGGGCCTCTATCAAAGGCATGCCATTGGTATCACTCCCATTGCCTTTGCTGTTGCTAGCATCCTCACCACTCTCTACTTTGGCCTGACTCTTCTTCTGTTGCCTCCTTCTTAGTAACCTTGCTACTGCTCATTTTACATTGTTGGCAGATTCAAACTCAAATGTTTAATTTGAATTGGCTTTCCTTAAGCCACCAGTTTCTTCTAACCCTCCATAAAAACCCCTGCCTGCCTTATCAGTGCTGCCCATGTTGCTATCTTAGCAACAAACTTGCTTTTTCATCTCTAAGCTAACCAACTGTGATATGAACAGCCCTTTAAATTGTTGTCACATCAATAGCAAGGCTGGGTTCCAGCAGGATACTAGTAGCCCTTAGAGTTATTGTAAGACTAATAATTGTTGCATTAAGGAAGGAATTAGTAAATATTGATAGCAAATGTTGCTAACACTTACTGCTTCCTGACTAGCCTTGAAAGCTGTTCTCTTTTCTAATAACACTGTGGTCTTCCCCTTCATCTTCTCCAATACCACTCCAACACCTATTTCCATATCTACAACTATCCCCTCTTTTTTCTACTGAAGCAGCTGTATGAGCTCTTTATCAGTGAAAACATCTTGCACTGGTTCCTGTTAACATATTAATGACAGTCAGTAAAAGCTTATTGATAGATAAAAACTTATCTTAAAATTATTATTCTCACCCTCTTTTCTAGCCTTTTCCCTCTTCTTGGGAGCCTTGAATTGTCTTGGCAATGTTGCTGACTTTTTAGCAATGCCACTAATCATATGCTTAAGAATGGAGAAGCTAGTCTTAATGTCTCCACAACCTGCACTCTCTTTCCTATAACTTTTGCTATGCTCAGTTCCAGTCATTATTATCAGATCACATAGAGGATGTTGAAAGAAGAATTGGTCATTTGGGCTTAAGTCTTCAAATAACCAAAAGTTACCTAAGCAATGTCACTAGTCCTAGCAACATTGCCACCACTCACTGCTATGCCAGCTTGCAGGTCCTCCAGCAGATACTCTAATAATAAAGGAGCAGGAGCTTAGCAAAAGCATTAACAATGTTATTAGAAAAAAAAAATTTACAAAGTGCTGATTGAACTCCTATATTTAGTTCTCCCCCTTGTACTGCTTGTAGAGTTGGCAACACTCCTTGTTAACTGTTGCCAGCTTAGCCTATTCCACACTACTTCCAGCAGTTTTAAACTATCATCACCATATCTTGAAAATAGTGGTGACTGCTAGCTTAAAATTGATTGCTAACAATGCATGTGCCATAGAAAGGAGCCAATTAACATAGTTGAAAAAAGCCTGAGCCATAGCATGTTTCTTGAGTTGGGTGACAAAATCTGAAGACATTATAAAATTAAGATGTACTGAGGAAGAAGGAAGGAATATAATGAAGTTCAACTAATTATCAGGCATTTTATAGTTTTATCATTTTATGCACAGACTACCTCAGCAATCATGGGATTTTGTTTGATTAAGAACAGTCAAAATTTCAGCTTAGAGGAGAATGATAAAATCTGCTTATTACTAAGCATTGTTACCATCATCTCAGGCTATCTTATCTGATGTAGCACCTGACTTTAACATAGTTGAGCCCCATCATATGAAAGCCTAGTTCTTCAGTTTAGAAATACTTGGTTGAGACCTTATCAACAATTGCTAGCAACATTATATAGTGACAAGAAAACTTTGCCTCTTAAAACAGATATTAAAAGATACATGACCCTTATCTCTCTATTTTTCTTGTCTCACTTAAACAACATACCTAAATGGTGTCTACATTTCAGACTCTAATGTGTAGTATGATTTCTTTTATGTTTGATAAACATTATATAGTTTTTGACATTGTATATATATCTTTAGTAACAATATTGGCACTTAGTATGCACATGCTGACAGATGCCCTTGCTAGTGGTGACTATCTTTCTTTGCTAACTACTGCACTTGCAAATTGTATAAATATCCCCTGTACATACCTAATAGAAACAGAGAAAAAATATCTTCCATTGAACATCTTGAAATTAATCTTAGCCCTCAGATTACAAATCTTTCTTTCTTTATCTCTTTTGTCTTTGTCATTGTTAAACAGCTTAATGACAGCCTTGATAACTTAGCTTTTAATATAATATAGACATCGTCCAAGAGTATTGCCTTCATCCTTTATTTTAGCAATGTTAGCAACTACAACTAATAACTAGTCTTGTTTCCTTTTCCCCTTTTGTTTAACCCTAGAAACTTCTTTGTTTAACTCTACTCCTAGTTATTTTCACTTTACTTTATCTAGTTTCCCTCTTTAGCTCTCTAGTATTTCTGGGCTATCAACTAGCATCATACTCTAGCAACAAAGTCCCTTAGCCCTCAGATTACAAATCTCTCTTTCTTTATCTCTTTTGTCTTTGTCATTGTTAAACAGCTTAATGACAGCCTTGATAACTTAGTTCTTGATATAATATAGACATTGTCCAAGGATGTTGCCTTCATTCTTTATCTTAGCAATGTTAGCAACTACAGCTAATGACTAGTCTTGTCTCCTTTTCCCTTTTTGTTTAACCCTAGAAACTTCTTTGTTTAACCCTACTCCTAATTATTTTCACTTTACCTTATTTAGTTTCCCCCTTTAGCTCTCTAGTAATTTTGGGCTATCAACTAGCATCATACTTTAGCAACAAAGTCCCACTTTTACTTGCCATACATCTACATCTCTTTGTGTTCTTGTTCTTTGAAACATTTATTGACTTACTTTGCACTTATCAACTTATTATTGCCAGCTACCTTATTTAATCAAGTATGATCAGGTAGCATAGAAGCACATCAA
This sequence comes from Termitomyces sp. DKA64, assembly GCA_017657295.1. NCBI lineage: Eukaryota > Fungi > Basidiomycota > Agaricomycetes > Agaricales > Lyophyllaceae > Termitomyces > Termitomyces sp. DKA64. The sequence continues at coordinate 7,184 of JAGGAV010008059.1, read as the reverse complement.
AGATTTTAGGCATATGGAAATGGAGGTGGGGGTTAAAGATGAAAGAAATAGAGTCAAACATAAAGAGAAAGAATTAAAACAAGATAAAGTGAGGATGAGAGACTTAAAAAGAAATAAAATGAAATAAGGCAAGAAATTTAAAAGAAGATGACACAAGACAAAAAAAGAAACAGATAAGATTGAAATGATATGAGACAGAAACAACAAGAAGAATTTGCATCATAAATAAAAAGTGACTTGATGTTAGGATCTTGAGAGTGTCATGTAAAAGCAGGTTCAAATTTGTCCAATTTGTTATTTCCAGATTCTAAATTGAAGTAACTGATTAAAGGAGAGAAGGCTGCAACTGGTTTTTTTAATCCTAACTATGCACTGTTAGCTAAATCTGAACAAGTAAAGATAACAGATGATGCATTAGGCTGCTCCTTGGCTGGCATGAGATAAATATTGATCAATAGCTCAACAAATGTTTGAGCAGGAATTCAAGACTGCTTTGCAGTTCAATTGGAAAGATAAAACTGGTATACTAATATTAAAGCTTAGGCAAGGTTTAGGAAATTATCCTGAAGTCAATCAAAGTTCATGTTTGAATTAATATTGTAATTTGTTAATTTTGTTGCATTCAGTAAATTTTGCCATGCAATATTTTGCTTATGTCTAATAAATTTTCTAGTATTGTCCTTATATTAAGAATATATATATATCATGTTTTCTGAGAAATTCATGCTTTATGCCTTTATCATCTTTTAACTCAGCCTCTTCATTCATATAATTCTAAGAAACTGTTACAAAGAAGTTGAGATGTGCTTGCATTTAACCAATGAACTGATTAGCAAAATGTAATGTTTGCTGAAATTCTCATCAATTTAAAGGAGTTTCTGGCTCTTCTAAAGTAACCAAAGTTCCTATTGCTATAAGAGCTCCTTGCATTAAATATAGGATATTTTGATGACCATTATAGATTATAACAGATATGATTATAGTATAAAAGTGTGTTACATTCTAAAATTGAGTGTGTTTTTTAATTTGTTAAGTTGATGTCATAGTAGTATGCATTGCTTTGAATCACATTATATTACAGCATTAGTTTAGCATTTATATATATTTATATTTATAATGATTATAACTCTAATATTATTTTTATAATATTTTTATAACTTTGTTATTTTATTTTTCCAATATTCAAACTTATAAAAACAATAATTATTTTAATAACACTTTTTACTTTGTTTAATTTAGCTTTAAACTAGCTTAAAATTATTATTATGCTAGTTTTCCAATGTTATTAGGGCCATGTAATTAAATTTCAAACAATCTGCAAATAAAAACATTGAATATTAAAAGCTATGTTATTTTAATAGTAAATATAATGTCATTAGCAGCAAACTATAATATGTGCTCCAATTTGTTTGTTCCCCAAAACTCTTTTCTTCATCAACAAACAGCATTGATTATATTCTCTTTTTCTTTTCTTTTTTTTTTTTTTTCTCTCTTTCTTTTTTTCTCTTTTTTTTTTCTCTTTCTTTTTCCCTTTCTTTCTTTTTCTTTCTTTTTTTTTCTTTTCATTCTAATATAAATTGAATTTTTGTTACTGCTTAATATAAGTATTATCTTGTAATTGACTAATTTATTAACTTATTCATCACTTTAGTGTTGTTTGCTCTGTTTGCTTGTGTTTTTTAAAGAGTGCCATTCATTTTAAAAATCACCTTCTCATTCATAATGAAACTAATAATGGCTAAATAAAACTTTACTTTTATAATAAAAGTTTTATTATTGATGTAATTTTCATCTTCATTTTTTTTTTTGTAAATCAAGTATATGTTTTAATATAAAACTCAGAGAACTTCACCTTTCCATGCTTAATTGTTGAATGCTCACAGTCCTTCAAGCCTTTAAACTTATATAATCATTTAATTGAAAAACACTTGCTTTAAAAGGTGATACTTGCACCAATCTGTCAATATCTACTGAATCCTTAATTATTTTTTCTTTTTTCTTTAGATTTTTAAAGTACCTACAAAGTTGCTGTTCCTTTCTTACATTTAAAGAAAGAAGCAAAAAAAAGAAGGAGACAATTATTATTTACTTCTCTCAAAACACTTTAAAGTTAAAACTTCACACACTTCATTGAAACCTTTATTATCATTATCAATTACATTAACTCCTCAATCTTCTTTTGCTAAATATTCTTGAGGCCTAGATCTAATAACTATAAAGATAAATGAGGTTTTTTTTTTCTAAAGGAAAAAAAAATTCATACTTTCTGTTACAGTGCATAAATTGTGTCTTTTTATCTTGTGTTGTGACAATATTCTTTAATTTTAGACTCCTTTACTAAAAAGCCTACATCAAGCATCTTTATTTGTCTTCAAATTCTTGAAGTCTCCACAAATATTATAATAAAAGTCTTATTATTGATGTAGTTCCTCGTCTTTATTTCTTTTTTGTAAGTTGACTATATGTTTTAACATAAAACTTGGAGAACTTCATCTTTCCATGCTTAATTGCTAAATGCTCACAATTCTTTAAGTCTTTAAACTTGTATAATTACAGTTCTTCAAGTTTCTAAACTTGTATAATCATTTGATTGAAAGATATTTGCTTCAAGAAGTAATATTTGCATCAATCTCTCAATATCTACTAAATTCTTGATTGTTTTTTCTTTTTTCTTTAAATTTTCAATATACTTCCAAAGTTGTCATTTTTTCTTCACATTTAAGAAAAAAAATGAAAAAAAGGAAACAATTATTATTTACTTCTTCTAAAACACTTTAAAGTTTAAACTTCACATGCTTTATTGAAATTTTTATTATCATCATCAATTACACTAATTCCTTATTCTCCTCTTATTAAACATTTTCAAGGCCCAAATTTAATGATTATAAAGATGAGTGGGGTTTTTTCTTCTTTGAAGAAAAAAAAATTTATACCTTCTACTTATACTGTAATGTTTTTTTAGCATTTTTATTAAGTTTATCTGTTGCTACATCACTTCAAATTTTGTATGAAAAATGCTCAAAGCACTTTATACAAGACTTACTTTTTAAATATCTTATAAAATAAGTTCAACTTTATCAATGTTTATGCATTGCTCACTTAGTCTTAAACTTCAACTAAATTAACTACCACTCTGATTTGATTCATTACTTACTTTCCCAATTTGATTCTCAGTCAAATTATAAATAAAAGTTTCAACATAAATTCTATAGCTATTAATTATTAGCATGTTAGAGCTGTTAGTGTTTTAAATTACTAAACACTTTCAAATATAATAAGAATGTAAGTGACAAAGGCCTCAATCTTTATAACAATGAATTTCACTCAAACTTTTAAAAAGGATTTGCTTATATAGTCTGAAATTACAGTGCTATTTACTCTGTCATTTTTTTTGTGCTAAATATTAACAATGCTTTTTCAACAGTTGAGAAGTATAAATCATAGCTCATTCTTCATTCAAATATCAAAACCATATCAGACATGTTTAATCTTATATTTTTTGTTTATACATATTTTAAACTTAAAGATTAAGACTTCATTTCATTTGAGCTGAATGTTATTTAAGGATCTGATTATAAATATAATTAGTTTTCTTCACTAAATTTGTTATTGAAAAAAGCTGATATTTTTGCAATCAGTGTTGCTAACTTTATGAATGTTGGAATTTAATGCTTTTTTACTTGTCTATGCTTATTTGCTAAACATGTATATTTGTCAAAACATTACATTAATATTATTTAACTAAATCAACTTATTAATAATATTTTAAAATATTTAGTTAGTGGCAATGCATAAATAAACTTACAATATACATTTTGCTTCTATATAAGCCTAAAATATAATATAACTTAAAAAATGTTATATTTTAATATTCAAATATCTTAACTGTGAGCTTACTAGATTATATATAAATATATTGTGGCATTTTAACAAAGTTTTTATAATTTGGAAATGTTTAATGGCCTGCCATATAACATTGCTGAAGCCATTTAGTCAATCATTTGATTAAAACATAAAAATATATTTTTCCATTATTAAGAATAATTTTGTATTAATATGATTATTTTTATATAACTTAAGAATGTTAAAAATTGCCTAAGATCATTTAATTATTTAACACCATTAGATTTATAATGGCCAAAGTGATGAATTTTTATATTATAGCCTAGTTTATATATGCATAATGTGAGCACAAAACATTTATTTTTAACATTTATTTTTTTATTCATATATTTTATAGCTTTGTATCATCAGTTGTTAATGTTATTTACAACAATGATAAATTCCTTATATATAATTTATATTTTCAATTTTTCTATATAAGAAAAAAAATTATATAATAAAGAAGCATTAACTCAGCTTTTTTAATCTCATCTTAATAATTTTTACAATGCTTCAATCATAAGTCACTCTCATATTGTTTTGATAATGTCAAAATAATTATTTTTTATATAATCACATTTGTATTTATCAAAGTTGTCAACATCTATATATATCATTTAATTTAGATCAAAAAAGACATAATGCAGTGTATTATATCATTATAAGCAGCATTCCATATTTTAGTGTGTTATTTTTAACTTATAATCATTACTTAATATTTATAATTGACTTTTTACTTTTGTTTCAATTTAATATTATTAACAAAGATTATTGAATGATAAAAATGCTTAGAATGCTTTGAAACTAATTAAGATGGCTTAATACAATATATCACAAATTGTCTCCAAAAACCCACCAGACTTTAGACCTTCTTTCACCCACTCCAGCAAGCCCAAAACATATTTTCTCCCTTTCTCTCCACTTTTAACATCCACAACACCTTCCCAACTCCTGGCATTCATCTCAGCAACTTCTGAGGCTTTTCTAAAAAACTTCAACACTTCTTTGGCAGTCCTCAAAATTCCCTTAGACTTTAGATAAGTCTACCTGCCCCAATGCACATCATGGTTATGTATCAATACAAAACTGCCACCAACTAACCAGTCTTGGAACACTCCAAACAACTGCATCTAAAATCTGCTTGCATGATCTGACCTCAGATCTGTGATTCTGGAAGAGTTCCTCCTGCCAATATTTAAGCTATAATATAATAAATAGCTAAATAATCTTGATATTACTTACATTCTCATATTTGTTATGTTTCTCATACCTCCATCTTTCTGTTCTATTTCATCTCATTGAATCTGATCTCTTTCCCAATTGCATCTATTTTTGTCTTATCAGTTTTGATTTTATCAAGTTTTCTTTTTCATTTCTTGTCTTCCAAAGTCTTGTCTCATCTTGTTCCTATTTCTCACTTCATTTTGACTTCTAGAACCTCCTGTATTTATAGTTGAGACTCATTAAATTTGTCATTAATACTTTAGAGCTTTGTATCATGTGTGCCTCTCACTAGCTCAATTACTCCACCCCCCTGTAAATTCCACAGGAATACCCCAAACTTTTCCAAACCTCCACTATCTCCTTTCTCTACTCTGTTTCACTCTTTTAGAGCTCACTAGAGTTAAGAATCATAGGTTTAGACATTGTATCTGCCTAGTAAGGGACTTGCCTAGTATAGCTAAGCCCCCAGGTCAGTGAAATCTGATATAATATCAAAACTCTCCTCTTACCCCATTTCTGATATCTAAATACAGTCTTATATATCTACCTATCAGTTACCTAACCAACTGTTATAATAGGCCAATCTCCAACTCCTATTATCCTCCTTTGTATTTGATGCTTAATCACTATGTCATAGTTACCCCATAGTACTGGGCCCCAGAACTAAACCACACCTCCTATGGCTCATCTGTTAGTTAGGGCCTACCTTTGGATTGGCACCACCCCTTACTATACCATCAAAGGGACCTATCCCCAGCTGCAGCCTAAAACTCCACTGGCTCCTTGAGCACTTATGACTCTGGCCCCCTTGGCCTTCTCCTCTAAGGCCTACTATGCCTATCCTGCCTCCACTGCAGCTCTAGTCCCTCTAAAACAACTCAACAGATATTTTTCTCCATAGCTCTGACTCTTTGCTGCCCCTCTCGTCCAAGTCTCACCCTCTCCTAAATAAAAAAAAGTCAAAGCTTATGTTCAATAACATGATAAGGTCCTCTGCTCACTCCACCTAGCTCTTACAGAATTCATCAAGAAAACAAGGGCCCTCCTTATTAATTTAAAACACCAAAATATTATAAGAACACCAGAGACCTGGACAAATCGCCTCCTGGACTTTTACAAGCACTACCAACAAGGCACCCTTTCTAAAAACATCTAGAGCACTCTCAGAATTGACACTAGCCTTCAGGAAGAACTCCACACACTGATCAATGAAATTCACACCAGTTTAAACTTCTATTACTTCAAAGACTCCTTGAATCCTGTCTGCTCCTTCCATGTGCAACAGGAAGAACTCACCAGGGCCCCAGCCAAGGCCCTAACTCCCATTGCTCAACAATAGAAAGAACTCAACACTATGCTCAACATCCTAAAGTTCCTTAATCTTGCCAGAGGATTATTTGACCAGTCCACCATCCACACTCTAGCCCTCTTTGCTCACTCTTAGGCTAACTTCATCCCCAGTGCCTTCCACACCTGGAACCAGCCCACCAAACCTGAGCACTCTATTCAAAAACCTCCCTACCTCTCACCTCTCAATAATGACCTTGCTTCCACTCACATTCTTTCCTACATCAACAAATCAGAAAACTCTGGTGGGGAATCTGCCTCTTAAAAAAGAGCTCCCAAGCTCCCCAAGAATCAACTCCCCCATATTGACCTCCATCCCTTCTGAGAATATGCCTTGCCCTTCTATAATAATCCCCCATTCCCTCTCTAGCAGCCTTTCAGCCCTAGAGCCCACAAAGCAGTCCCTTCTTCAGTGCCACCCCAACTCTTACCCATTCCCTTACCTAGCTGCCATGCCAACATCAATAATCTCAGCCTGCCAACCCCTGGAGGACCCCCTCCCCCTCACTGGGCTCTAGAGCCCCTCTCTAAGCAATGTTGATCTGAACCCCAGCAGCAAACCTTCCAATGGTGGATCTCCCAATGACAGACCCCCTGGTGGATGGGGCTTAGCCATGGATAACTTTCCCCCTCAGTGCAGAGGCAGAAACAACAACTACTACTACTACTACTACTACTACTACTACTACTACTACTACTACTACTACTACTACTACTACTACTACTACTAC
>JAGGAV010008058.1:0-18948 GCA_017657295.1 Termitomyces sp. DKA64 | reverse complement strand
AGTGGTTTGGCAAAGGGTGGAGAGTTCAGTCATGTGATGGGTGAGGGAAGATTGGGTCAATTGCACCTGGCTCTCTAGGTGTAGCAAGCAAGTCCAGGCCTTGTCCTGCAGGGCTCCTCTGAGGGAGTGTCTGGGTTGGCAAGCTGAGACATAAAATTCCACAGGTGCTTAGGCCTGGTGGGAAAGTGACAGATAGGGGGCTCAGGGTTTCTATGCAGCTATGAGAGGCTTCTAGACCAGGATTTGGAGACTTGTTCTGCTGTAAGGGCAACCTCCAGGAGCAGCAGCTAAATCATGCAACTAGCAAAGGGGAATCCAAAGTATATTAGAACTGGTAATCAACAATACAAATAGTAACTAATCACCTAGCAGAGGGGAATCCAAAGAGAACAAGTCTAAGGATCCCCACTACTCAGTGCAGCACATCAGGTGGCAGAGGCATGGGAACAACTGTATAGATGACTGGAGTTGACCAAAACTGCTTGCTGAGGAATAACAGCAAGTTCCAGGAGTCTCTGGAGATCTCCAGGAATCTGTAGAATGCCCCAGAGATGTCAAATGAGCCTTGGGGGAGTGGAATTGGTTGTGGCAAGTCAGTGTTAGTCAGAGGTGGAGGTTGGAAAAGGAAGTCCCCTGACAGTGATCCCCCTGACCCTCCCCAAGTATTTGGGTAACTCTGACCCCCCCTCCACCCTCCCTGGCATGCATCATGGACACACATCAGGCACTACTGATACCTGAGTAGCCAGTCTTGAGATGCCCCAAACAATTACACCTGAAACCCACCCTGTGCAGTCTGGCCTGAGACCTGTGGTCCTGGATGAGTTCCTCTGCAAGTACTTAAGCTGTAGAGTAGTGTTAGTTACAGTAGTCTTAATATTAACTGCATTGCCTGGTCTGTTATATTTCTGTGTTTCTGTCTTGTTGTTTTGTATCATCTCATCTCAAATCTTATCTCTTTTGATCTCATCTGTCTCAATCTTATCAGTCTCTATCTTATCAGTTTCCTTTCTTGTCTCCATCTCCCATCTACTTTTCTAAGTCTTATCTTGCCTCATTTTTCTAAGTCTCTCATCTTGTCTCAACTCCTGCAACTATCCCCAACTCTATTCTCATCCCTCCTTAACTCTTGCCCAACTCCATAACCACCAAGACATGCCTGCATCCTTAACTCAGACTTTGCCCTGAGTTAATCCCTGACTATTGATATTTGACTCTGGAGCTCCATACTGTCCTCCACTACACTTGTCCATCACTCACACTCCTCTGTCTAGCCCACCAGAGCACCCCAGACTTCCCTGGACCACATTTCCTCACTTTGCACACTCAGTTTTACTCTTCTGGAGCTCACCAGAGCATGGAATAATAAGTGTAGATGTTATGTCTGCCTAGTAAGGGACTCACCCAGTGCAGCTGAGCCCCCATGGTCAGTGGAACCTGACAGGTGTGACAGGTGAGAGAAGCTTGAGTAGACTGCACCTGAGTCTCTAGAGCTAGCAAACAGTGCCAGTTTTTGTCCTGAGAGCTGGAAGAGTCCTGGGGGTTGACTGGTGGCATTGGAGTAGACATAGAGACACTTTGGGCTGGTGTTGGACACAATGGTGGGGGAAAGACCTCTAGGAGCAAAGAGAAGTGAACTTGGGGGGTAAACTACCACAAGCAACAGGAGATGGCTAGAGGGGGGCTCCCAGACCAAAATGAGAGACTGTTCTGCTATCAGGGCAACCTCTGGAGGCTGTGGCTAAATCACCTAACTGGCAAAGGGAGATCCAAAGTATATTCAGAGTCTATGAAAAGTTATAGAGGTCTAGCTACTCACTTGGCAGAGGGAGATCCAAAGAGAACAGCCTAAGATTTCCCAATGCCAGTATTCAGAAAATTACTCTTCAGCTTCTATGAAAAACACTCAACAATGGCTAAGTCTGGAGTTTGATCCAGAAATGGAAGTTCATTGTAATCAGCCTTGATCTCTGGCCTTTTAAATTGTAACCACCATTGGATAGCCCTGGGTTGGAAGTACCTGTGCCCAAAAGATGGGAGGATAGGATGTGAAATAAGCTTGCAATAAGAGAAACAAGAATGGGGGTCTAGCTCTGAACAATCCCCTGACAACAACTTCCCCCCCTTCATATATGGGAGTCTCCAGTTCTAGGCTTGGCTCTGTCTTTGGCACAGTACTCTTCATTCAAGATGACCCCAATATATACTAGTTATTCACCATTACACTAGTATTATTCTATATTCATAAAAATTCTTAATAAAATTGGCTACTCAAACTCATTGACCAGATGCTGCTGACCCCAGACCAATCTTTCCCTCATAGTCCAAAAAATCCCTAAAATCACTCCTCTCTGGCATTGATCACTTATGGCCAGGTGAAGTGGCAATCAATGACCTGCCAACCTGGGGGTTGCCTCCTGTGGTAAAAATAATAGAGCAGTCTGAAAAACAGAACTATCCGTTTGTGAACCACACCCATTCCATCTCCTGTTGTCCAAAGGCAAGTTCTTTTGAAAAGTCCATAATGATTCATCTTTGTATATTTATGAGTACCAACCTCACCCAAAGTAGAGTTCTAGAAGAACCACACCTAACAACTTGTTGCACATACAAGGTCAGGAAGTTAATAACATAACATCCATCACTCAAATGTTAAAGCTACCATTCAAGATGGAGGAGCATTCCACCACAAATGAAAAGCTTTGTAGACAATTTTCAATCCCTTTAAGCTCGAAACATTGGACTATCACTATTCAAAAGACATCCTATATTAAAAGGAAGTTTCCAAAAATTACTGAGAGCCAAAGCTCACAGATGAGTTCGGATGTATAATTTGCAATCAGCAAAAAACTGTGTCTCGGTAAAAACCTCACTGACGACAGTACATGCCCGAGCACAAGAGATAAGGGAAACAATTTTCAAGGCGAGTCTTATATTAGTGTAGGATTTTGCGCACGGACCATCAGAATTGCCACGTGCCTACGATGCTACCCCTTCTGTCCTTTCCTTGGAAATCTCAAAACTAAACCAGTCCTCTTTTCTGGTCATTCTAATAGTTTCGCGGAACTGAGCCTCACTTCGCTGAGTTTCCTGAGCTCTAATCTTTTTTTTGTCAGAAACCGTGCTAATAATTCATAACAACCAACCAATTGAGTTAATTTAAGGAAAGCTTTAAGTGGTTATTAATGAGAGTAATACATTGTGCGTAGTACCAGAATGTGAAAACATAAAGACTGGTTATATGCATGAGTGACTGAGGGTATTCGGTGCGTGATGAATCATGGGAAAGGATGGAAAATATGGAATAAAACAATCAGAATCTGCGCGCAGAGCCTCCTACAAGTCCTTCTATTGACTGGTGTTCAAGTTCGTTCCTCGCCTTCAGGATGACCGCATGCATCTCTTTCATTGCGTTCCCAAGCTTCACACCGAATCTACTGAGAATATCCCGCTGCCAGGCATCGTACTTGGCGTTGACCCTTGCCTGTACTTGTTCATAGTCGATGACACAGACACCAAAGGATTTCTGAGTATCAGAAGTGTCGAAGGTTGATCGAGCTTTTTTAATTTCGGTCAAGAGCTGTTGCCAATTGGCAAGAGAGTCACCCAGTCGGTTAAAGACGTATTCGGCTTCAAGATCCCATAATGACTGGAATTGCAGCCATTTCGCAACGTAGTCTTTGAGTTGCTGGACCTTGATCTCGATCAAAGAGAATGGTCGTTCGAGGGTGTTATCGGTGAAGTGGGTAAGCTAAATTGTAAGATTCAAAAGGGGTACTTGGACTAAGGCAGTAGTAACACGGACCAGTGAGGTATAGTTCGTCTCTGCGACAGTCGCCTCTTGCATCTGGAGTCCAATTTCGTATCGCGAGCTTTGGATCCGGCGCAAACGACAGACAATGCCTACGATTGAGGGATAACGACTAGATGATACGACGACAAAAGATGGGTACACATACCTAGCCAATCATGTAGCTGTTTAATCCAAGTAGAGCGAGCATACTCTATCGGTGGATCCAGGAAGATGACTTGATTTTGTATCCGTATCTCATGTACGATCGGCTTGAGAGTCATATTCCCCTCCAAAAACTAAGGTGACCATTAGCACAAAATCTCTTGGGAACTATGTAAAAGTCGCAACCTTCTCGTCTTTCAAGCGCCTGTCACCGCGCCGTTTGTTCGCGATATCGCGCAAAGGAAGGGTGTCACGGCGAATGTCACCATCATCCATACGGTCGAACTCGGCACACCACACCTGAATAATTTGGACGAGGCGCTGCAACAGGATGCCCTCAATTTTCTCATCCAATTCGGCGACCCAGTGCTCGAGATTGGCATAGCCTTCCAAGTTCAATCGATCGATCTAGACGAACAAATGAGCTAAAGCGAAAAATATCAAACACAACAAATGGGCTACTTACAGCAGCTTGGATCTTCGCAAGAAGCTCAGAGAATGCTTCAGTCGTGTAGGAACACGTTGCAAGCTCCTCCACGGCACGCGTGATGTCTTTATAGAGGTCAATGACATTATTGGTCTTATCCTGGAAATACATGTCAGCAGAGACCGGCATAAACCATGGATTCCGACCTGTAAAACCGAGACTACACTGGCAAACTCCCGAACAAACTGTATATGTCGATTATCCCGGCCATCGGTACTCGACACATAGCGCGCCGTATCATACTGGTTCACGAAGTAATCCCATCGAATACTCATTCCTTAAACAAGTTAATCAATTTTATGTCTGTTGGGCGAACTTCTCGAACCAACACACCTTTCGCAATCATCCTCTGTGATTCGTTCCTATATTCAGCAACCAACCACTCAATCCCTTTATTATTCTCTACCAGATCTAATGTTTGCCCATATGTCCTCACCGTCTCCATCAAACTCACAGCATGTGGATACACCCTCTTCGCATCCTTCGCCATATTCGTGATTGTATGCGGCACCTGGAAATTCAGCCACAGCAGGTTCCGAATCTCCTTGAACAAAGTTATGATTTGCGGATCGAAATTGACCGCCAGCTGGAACCCTCCTCCGCGCAGTCGTACAATTTCGAAGAGGCACCCATCGACGCCCATGTTTCGTCGGTTAATGTCGTATAGCCAAGCTTCGTAAACAGGCTTTGTGTCGAGCTTCTTACGGAAGGCGGTGCTCTCAGTCTGAAGCTTTTGGCCCTCGGCATAGAGCTCCCAACCTTTGCCCAGTACGTCCTCGACGCGCTTCATGTATGTGAGCAGCTGACGTTCAATTTGTCGCGCCCATATGATCGCTCCAGCAATTGGTGGAACATCACGCATTTGAGACATGTGGTAGGCTTCTGAGAATCGATATTGAGTTTTGAACTGGGCGGATAGTGAGTAAGGAGCATGAAGGATGATATAAAAATGGGCTTACTTTATCATGCAAGTGTTTGATATCTTCCTTTACCGAGTCAATAAGCTGTGTCTGGTATTCTTGAATAGCACCACGGATCTAGCGATGGCATCAGAAAGGGAAACCAACATTTCAGGAGTATATACTCACCTTGGGTCGGACAAATAACGCGTTGAACTTCGAAAACACCCTGAACATCTCATTCGCATTCCTAGCTGTCCCAAGCCTATCCCTTAACCTTGCGATAATCTGATTTTCAACGCGCGAGACCCTCTCATTGTACGCATTCTCTGCTGCAACCCAAATCTCAGTCCCCTCTGTTTGGAATCAGTACAGCACCACCGCTTCACCCCTAACAACAGCTCACCAATTGTGACGTCCAGCACATCGATCCTCTTAATTACCTCATATGCCTCCTTGACCTCCTCCTCCATATCCATACCACCCACATCCATCCCCACACTACCCAGTCCTTTCGTCGGCCCTGTCATTACCGCCAATTGCTCATGTTGTTTCCGCCAATCCCTTAGATACCGTATCCGCTCCTGGAGCTTCGCATGCACAGGATTAACCTTGATTGGAATGAACCTCTCTCCACGTCTTTTAATCGCCTCGCGGGCGATGATTGTAAACTCCTTTATGAGATCGTCCCATGTCCGGAAATTGTTCATCGTCTGTGCGAGGAGACGGTCGAACGTCTCATACGGGGTATATGCTAAGCGATGAGATGTAAGAATACGCAGGAGCTGGTCATTGAAGTCGCGCGAGATAGCCTCGACGAATGGAAGTGCCCGTCGGATTGGGTACGGTGAGAGTTTAAGCTTGCGGTTGATATGTCCGAAGATGAGGGTGAGGGATTCTTGGATTTTCTCGAGATCAGTAGCGGAAAGAAGCTCGTTCAATGGGAAGTCTTTCATAAGCTGGTTGTATTTATGCACTATCGGTACATGATTAAATGAAGCTTGGTCACGAAAGGCAGTACTCACCCAGGTCCGTAGCGTCTTTGAGACCCGTATCAGCAATGAAACTGACAGTAGCACGGAACCGTTTGGCGTTTCGAAGACAGTTAATTACCATATTAACCTCATCACTGCGTAATTGCGCTTCGATGCCATCGAGTGCCCGTTCTAAACTCAGCCAGAAGTTGATCTCTTGTGACGCTGTTCCGGAAACGACGTCGCGCGTGAGCTTTGTCACCGATTGAATGGCCTTGATCCATTGGTTGACGTGGGCTTGCAACGAATTCAAGAATGAACTGTCATTCAAGAGATTGGCTGGTATGTGAGAGATGTTGGGCGCAGCGTTTGCGACTACTGCTTGTTCCACAGCTCTCTGGATGACGGGATGGACGACGAGATGCGTTTCGGGGATCTCAACGTTCTGTTGGAGGTGAAGAAGTGCAAGTTCCAGCTCAGCAAACTTCTTCTTCGTCATTGGGATGCCTTGTACGTGTTAGACGCGAGAATTGGTGTTGTTATTTTACGACATACCCATACGAGTATCACCACCATCTCGCCCTCCCATGCGTGACCCAACAAAAGCGTCAAACCAAGGCTTTACACCGGAGCTCACAACTGCATGTAAACCTTCGTATGGAGTATCTTCCCCACCAAAGAGATTCAGCATGTGTAGCTGACTAGCAAGAGGAGTGAGAGGATCAAGTGTCGGGCCGCGTTTAATCAGGGCAAGTGTTGTTACATGTGTCGGATGATATACAAGGTGTGGTGTGAGCTCGTACGTGTGAATCGGTAGCGCGTCATCTAAACAGCTGTAGTTAGAATTTCGAGGATATGACAACGAGCATACCTTCTACCTCTCCCCGAATCTTGACAACGTATATGGACCCCCCATTATCCGCCGCAAAACGGGCGGATTTCTCCTCGAATTCATCGTCAAACAAAGATTCGAGTTCGTCCGGTTCTGCACCTATCACAGGGGGTAGCAATGCAAGCAGATAAGAGCGAAATATTGAGGGATCGAATTGCGTCGTCGACTCAGGTGTGTCGTGATTCGTAGCGCCATTTGTCATGCCATTAACTGTGACCTCCACCTCTTGAGACGACATTGAAGTGACTAGAGATTCCTTGGACTTGATAGACGATTTTGAGCGTCCCCAGAGGCCCAGCGAAGAGAAAAGTCGCGAAGGGGCCCTGCGGTAATTCACGAAATAATTCTGAAAGAGTCCACCTTCAGAGGCCATTATCGGGTGCAGAAAGCAGTAATCTCACATGTTACAGGAACTTTGTTTTGTTGATAATGAGGTTTCCACGAGTACTTGTTGTAGGCTTGCAGCTGGCAGCCGAGGCCGAGACAAACTGCGTGGACGTCGTGAACGACGCGAAGGTTTGTTTGCTAAGATTTGGACATCTTCCATTTGAAGTCACTGTAGTCTATGTATCTCTTCTCTCGAAATGGCATCGTCTATGACTGAAGGCGCAATTCTTTGTGAGAATGATGGGCATGGATTTTGATACTCTCTGGGACTGTTTGTTTTGTTAGGCTCCCAATCCAGGTCACATACGCCGGTCCCAACAAAGCATGCGAGGACTTTTCGCGATGTATGAGGCTCGAATCGTCGCCTTTGAGGTTCCGACTGAAGACGATACTCTCCTCATCTTTGGTAACAGCTAGCTTTCCAAGACCTTCCGAGATTGTCCCACCTGATCCAAGTCAACATAGTCATCCGAAGTTTTCTCTTGAATGCCTCTTCCTTCCTCCTTTCTCCCTTCTTGAATGTCTCTTTCCTTTCTGACCTTTCTCCCTTCTTCAGTCCTACTCATATAGACTTTGTTGACCTGATTTAGGCTCAAGATCAACCTATTAAAACAAGACGGGACCTAAGAATGGTCAAAAATGGTCAAAATTTCTACGTGTCGTTGGCCCTTTTTCTACCAGTGCTCTCGGTGGTTTTCCTCTCACTTCCACTATGTCAAACTCTACCTGCATTGGAGCTGATCCAGATATCACTGGTATCGGCGTCCGAACGGCAGTCTACGCTCAAAATCTCTTTAGTTTCGTCCATGCCTTGCTAGTTCTTTGGGACGGGATAATTACACGCAGTGAACTCGACACTATCGAAGGAGAATCAACTACCAGTATCATCACCGCATTTGCGCTCATCTTCACGACCATCAGACAGGCTCGCAGTCATCTGGGTTTGAGTAACCTTCACGCTACTATCATCCTCAACCTCAGTTGGATGAACAACTCCAATGTCTTCATTTATCTCCTTATCTATACCCGCCACAGGATTCAACGTCTGCAGGCAGCACACACACAGGGACTTCTGAAAGCAAATCTGCAAATTCTTGGAGAGGCAAAAAAGGTCGCTAGAGACCGCGTTTTTTGGATAGGCTTGGTTCATCTAATTTTCATTGGGGCCATAGGGGTCTGGCTCTGGAGCGATCCCGCAACCTTTGGACACTCTCCCTCATGCGCACTCAATGCGCGCGTTGCCTTCTTGGACGGAGGGGTTCCGCTTTCTTCCAGGGGGCTCCAGAGATGGTCAATCTTAGTCTATAGCGTTTTGCTTGTGCCAATCCTAAACCTCGCCCTCCCCTTTGCTCTTATTGCCCTCCTCCCTGCTCTTATTGCCCGCCCCTCTGCTCTTATTGCCCGCCTCCGTGTTCTTATTGCCCGCCTCCTTGCTCTTATTGCCCGCCTCCCTGCTCTTATTGCCCGCCTCCTTGCTCTTATTGCCCGCCTCCCTGCTCTTATTGCCCGCCTCCCTGCTCTTATTGCCCGCCTCCCTGCTCTTATTGCCCGCCTCCCTGCTCTTATTGCCCGCCTCCCTGCTCTTATTGCCCGCCTCCCTGCTCTTATTGCCCGCCTCCCTGCTCTTATTGCCCGCCTCCCTGCTCTTATTGCCCGCCTCCCTGCTCTTATTGCCCGCCTCCCTGCTCTTATTGCCCGCCTCCCTGCTCTTATTGCCTGCCTCCCTGCTCTTATTGCCCGCCTCCCTGCTCTTATTGCCCGCCTCCCTGCTCTTATTGTAAAGATTTATCTTTCAACCTGCCCTTGCGACACACCTATCCCCACAAACACAAACCAGTCTCAGGCATCTTCCCAGCTGACCAAAGAAAAGAAAAAGACATCCATCCGCATGACCAAATCGGCCGTAACAATAGGATTATTACTTCTTCTTGTGGCCAATGTCTTTTTGATTGTCAGTACCGAATTGGCTCTCAAGAAGAATAGGGGACTTTTGGGAGATGATAGTGATGCTTGGACTTTCGGTCAGGTGCTTGCGGTCATGTTACTTATCGTACCCTTCTGCAACTTCATTGATATTTGGTGGAAGCGGAGAAAGAAACAGCAAGAGGAGATTAGGGATCTTGTGAGCAAGTCAGCGAACGGAGACCTAAATGCTGCTGAAAAATTACTCGATAAATGTGGAGACAATACGAGAGGTAGAGAGACCGGCAGTGTCATTTGATAGCGCCAGCTCACTATTGTGAACAGGCCATGCATTGGTACTCGCAGCAGCAAATGGATATCTCGAGGTGGTTCAACTCCTATACCGGGCGTGTATGGGAGGATACTCTGGAGGTGAAGATTCTATCAGTAATTCTCACTGGGATCTGACTCACCAGACAATTCAGGACAGCTGGCACTTCTGCTAGCAGCATACCGGAATCATCACGATATTGTCAACTGGCTGGCTGGTCAAGGACTGGGCATCATGAATCAAAGTGCATTTTGCCAGTGATTTCAACGTTCAATTGTCTGAAAGCATCATTGTAGATGAAAAACTGGTTGCAGCACTCAAATTGATGCCGATCTGTCAGTCAAATGATGTGAACTTCGTCGTAACTTTGGCTGAATTGGGTCTTGGAGTCAAAGTTGAAGGTATGGAATAGCTCCGTTAAAAATCTTACTTGACCATACATCATTGAAACAGCTAGAAAAATTATGTATGCCCTAGGAAATGCCGGAGAGAAAGGGTTAAACGAAGTGTTTTACCGTCTGGCCCTCAGTATCCAAGACGTGCATTCAAGAAGTTAAAATTAAAATCGATCTCTAAACAGCCAGCTTATCCACATTCTTTAGATGAACTTGGACAGACACCGCTTCATCTGGTTGCAATCTACGGAACTGCCCAGGGCGTTCAAAGCACTACGGAGATTGTCGAACACCTGATTGAGCGAGGTGTGGACGTGAACGTCCAAGGTATACGCTATCTTCCAACTATCTTCAATCGATGATGTGAAATAAGAGAGTTACTTTCTACATAGATCATTCGGGAGACACGCCTCTCCATGCAGGGATTCAAAAGGGTGATTCCGAAATTGTTAGATTTCTGATTGCAAAGTCCAAGAATTTAAATGCGAGAAGTGAGCGATAAAAGTATATTTTAGGCCAGCCAGCTCATGCACTGCTTGACAGATGGACAAGGCCTAACGCCGCTTTACCTGGCCGTATCACAAGGAGCCCTAGACGTTGTCAGATGTTTACTTACTAATGGTGCTGACGTAGATGTAGAGGGTATGCGAGTTGTTCGATGAACAATTCTGAGACACTGTTAATACTAATGCATTATATTGCAGATGATATGAACAGAGGTGAAACACATGTTCTTGGAACCCTTGCATCGGAATCCAAAAATATCATGCCGAAGAGTAAGTACCACGACGATACCTAGTCGTCGGTTTACCTATATATTCCTCAGAGAGACACAATCAAATCCCGCTCCACTTAGCTATGTTTGGAGGCACTGTAGACAGCGCCGAATACCTGGCTAGACAGGGTGCTAAAGTGGATGTGCCCGGTATACCTTTCTGGCTGTTGAATATTATGGAACAATAACAATCCATGTTCAGTTGAATACGGATGTAAACCTCTTCATATAGCAGTGAACCGCGGCGACTCCAAAATTGTGGAACTGCTGGTCCGAAATACCAAGAATCTATTGGTGAAGGGCGAGTGCTCCAGTTTATTCCGATTGTTGGCTTGCTCATAGCCTACAGATGTCCATGGTAGGACTCCACTTCACTTGGCTGCATCCAACGGTACCCTGGACATCGTTCGATACTTGGTCAACGAAGGTACTGACGTTAACGTGGAAGGTATGAATAAAAACCGATTATCGATGTCATTTATGTAAGTTGTGACCCTTCGACCTTCAGATGAATTGTCAAGCACACCTCTACATAATGCGTCAGCACAGGGACACCATCGCGTTGTAGAGTTCCTTGCTCCGAAAGTCCAGGATGTCAATGTAAAGGGTGAGTGTCACAAATGCTTCATGACGACTACTAACAATACCACTATGGTTTCCTAGACAGTTATGGGCAGACCCCACTTCACCTGGCCGCATCGCGGGGCTGCATTGCTGCTGTTGAAATCTTGGTCAAGCTTGGCGCCGACATAAATGCGAGGAGTGAGCACCGCATCTGGTGGAAGTTTTGACTAGCTGACGATCTGTCCCAGACGCCTGCGATGAAACACCTTCCGACGTAGCCTTGAAAAAAAACCATAGCGACACGTACATATACCTCGAGAGGGGCGGGTCTGCAACCTAGTCATTGGCCGAAATTTTCCAGTCCTTGCCGCCACGGAGTGTACCTAACTTTTTGACCCGTCTTAGATTAAAGTCCATCCTATCGTTAGCCCAAGTAGGTATGGCCGACCGCTTACCACCCAATCATTGACATCGGCTTTTGTACACATACAATGTTACACTTCCCTCATATCCAGAGTATGAATAAATCACAGAAGCATGGTGGCTGTGGAATCCATGAAGCCGTGCAAAGTACAAGTTACAACTCGTGTGATGAGCGGACTTTTCCCGTGCATACACATACCTAATAGTGGCGATTTTCCAGTACGCCAAGGCATTTGCCTCCACTAATCGCCCCTTTGAACTTCTGGTCATATGACTATGGTATATGTATATCGACCAGCGTGGTCGTGACAGATAATATGAAAGTGACACGGGACTGCGTCAAGCATACTCAAGTGGGGGGTACAAACTCAGCTTTGCTTGTCACAAGTTGTGACGCTGACAATCTGCTCTTACGCTGACCATGTCCTCAGATTGTGCTCATGCTGACGCCGATTCCTCCGCTCAAGGTACTTGGCATTCAATACGCCCTTGGACGCCTCCTCTGTCCCTCTCAGTACTTGAAGTCAATTCGGTTTCTGTGACTTTCATTCTATCATCGAACCTGCCCGATGCGAATGGTGATCTTGCACCTTTGGCTGCACTAGGCCTTATCACGGACGAAGAGAATGTAGAAAAGGATCCAAACAGTAGAGAAGACAGTTCTCAGGGGACAGTTTTGAAGAAAAAGTCCATTATCTCTGATGCCTTGGCGAAAGGCCTTTCCGTTGATGTCAATGGTTCCCCTTGGCAGAGAGTTTTCATTCGGATTGAGGACGGCGCGGAAGAGGCTGTAATCATAATTTATGGGCTTATGCCAGGCAGGGAATATGATGTGCAGTTGGGCTTGGTACAGTGCGGCAGCAGCGGGGTTATCCACCAACAAGTTACTACTCCAGAGGGTATGTTCGACGAAATCTTGAACGAGTGATCAGTCTTTACCTTGATATCATACAGAAAACGAATCTGAGTCCCCGGAAGTCTCGATGAGGTCAGTATCTCCCGAAGCCGAACATTCGACGTCGTCATCCGATCCTCCAGTCTCTACACCTTCAACATCTCCAAACCGTACACTTCCAAATACACCACCCGCGGTAACCGTTTCCCTGAGTATTGAAGATCGGCTCAGCCAGCTTCAGCACACGTTGTCGGCTGTCAATACAGAACGAGAAATGTTAGCGGCCGCTCTCAAAACAGCCAGACGTGATTCTCAAAAATCCGATGCAGCCCTTCGTTCAGAGATTGAGACTCTGAAGCGTGCATCGGAAAAGCATATTGCCGCTGATCATCGCGCAAAACAAAAAAATCTAGCGCTACAAGAGGCCGTCAAACGCGCACAAATAGCGACGAGTGAGACGGAAGCACTTGTGGAGGAGCTGGAGGCGCTTATGCCCGAACTCGAAAAGCATCGGCACGAGAGGGAGTTGGAGTACACGAACACCAAGGAAAGGGCTGATAAGGTTCGAAAGGAACGAGAGCGCCAAACAGAGAAGGAGAGGAAGAAGCTCGAAACTATGAAGACCGAATTGGCAGGCTTGGCAAGCAAAATGGAGAAGCTGAACGCGAAGAAGGAGAGACTAGAGGACAATACTATCAACGATTTAGAGGAGCAACTCAGAAACGTCGAGCAGGAGATTGAACAGGCTGAAAAGGAAGCACAGGCGCAGCTGACTTATGCCATGTTTATGGATCGGCTGGACTTGCTATCGGATGATCTCCGTTCTACCGGTACGGGCCCGACATCAGAGCGCTCCCCCGCATTCCCTTATCTCTCTTCTACGTCCAAGCGCGCACAACCTCCTGGTCTAATCAATCGACCAGGACCCCAGCCGGGACCCATACAACGACCTTCGGCCATTGACTTCAGCCCCGGCCAACAAACGTCTTCGTGGAACCACGCAACACGACATTCACAAGTACCCCATGCACATGTCCAGCGTTCTTCCTTGCAACAAACCCAGACGCCCATACTCTTGACAAACCCCCATCGCCACTCACAAAAATCAGTTAATACCTCGTCTAATAGCACTTCGACATCTTCATCGCCCTTCACCTTGCCGATTTCTCACAATGCCTCCACATCGACTTCTACACTTTCAAGCCGTGCACCGGTGTTCGAACCGGGGCGGCATCTGAAGAGCAATGTTAATGTCGGGGCGAGTTCTTATTATTCTATGCCGACTCCAATACAACGTCCTGGTGCGGGTGACTCGCATGCACCTGATTTTAATTTACAACCGCAAGTGAAATCGCATACCAACCAGGGACCGCGGACAAGCACCTAGAGAACCTATACGAGGATGCTCTCCATCACTTGTTGTTCCGGGCCCTGCACAATGTCCTGCTTCGTGAGCAGACCTTTTTCTCCTGTTTGCTAACAAACACTATCATAGTTGTCAGCATCGTCAATAATTCACGCTGTACCTTCGTTCAAATCATGTATCATATGAACGGGCATCTTGGATATCCGTCCCGTAGGCTGGATTTCAGCGATTTGCCTAGTCGACCTCTCGTTGCCTTCAGCGGGTTCTAATTCCGGCCACGATCGAGTCAAGAATTTTTTTGGGATGAGCATGATATTTGCCTCAAGGCCATTGGCCATCTCTTCTTAGTACTTCTTGATTTCGAGATATCCCCTAAGTACATTGCCAGTTCGCGCGCACTGCTCTTACAAGCTACGATATCTAGTCCACAGCAGAACTCTCCCCTGGTGTGGACGAGCCTCCATCCTTGTCAGTGTCCACATATGAGGTTGGAGATAATTACAGTGTTTATGTAAGAAGTACATGGAATACAAAGATGTGATGACAACCATAAAACATGTTGTTATAAGAAGATAACATATTGCAGCTTTGGGATTTTAAGTGACAGCACTACGTGACTAGCTTCCCTGGGCACACTCCCCATAGATAGGAAACAGTTGCAGCCATCTGACCACTGGGATGGCCAATGAGCTGAGGAGCATGTTGCACCCTGACTTTTGCTATTCCACTACACAATCACTTGTGCATATGGGACAAGATGCCTTGGATGCACACTAAGTTGAGGGACAAGGAGAAATTTACCTCCCTTGTTCCAATTACTCTACTAATGGGTCTGGAGAGGAGTGCTCAAAAGTCCCGAGGCACAACCTCTCCAGCTCATCACTAAGCCTGTTGCAAAAGTGTCCAATCAGGAATGTAGTTCTGTTCCTCTTGATAGAGTCCCAACAGATCTTCCACCATGTACATCCTGCTCAATGCAACCAAACTATTGCATATGTCATCAACTATTATCTTAAACCACATAATCCTTAGTTCTTTCCCCATGACCAGCATTGGAACTGTGTTGCCCCAAATATGTTCCATGGTGCCATGCCAGGCAGGACCAAAGACACAAGTTGAGAGACAGAATTTGTGTAATATCCCCCAAGCTCCTTGAGCTCCACAATACATCTACAACACTCGGTTGCTATCTACATTTCTTCCTGCATTTTTATACTATGATCATCTTTATGCTTATACAAGTATTTATCTTTTTGTTTTTAAGTTGCAAACAGGGAGTTGCAAAATTTTGAACAAATTGATGATCACAACACAGTTATGAAATCAAGGCCCCGACTGAATGAAGTAAGGTTGGAACTGGGATGAAGCATTGACTTATATATTGAAGCCCTAACCAAATAAAGTTGGGGTGGGGCTGGGTGTCTCAGTGAGCAATAGGTGACAGGTGGGACTACATGCAGCTGCCAGTTAGTCCCAGTAAAAAAATGAGGCATGGTGGAATTTAATCTGTCAGTTGAATTTCCTCATTGGATCAATCACCTGTATATGATGTCTGCAAGTAACTGAGACTTTTATCTCTATCACTTGTACCTTCATTTTACCTTCAAAGTTACAGAGCAGGTGAGTATTTTCTTCTTCTCTACCCTTTTCTTCATCTAATTTGGGTATTATTTTCCCTCCCAATTTTAAAGCATCCATTCCCAGTATCCCACTTCCCAGTCCAATCTACCCATCTTCAGTCTCCCAATTCCCCAATTCCTCATTTTCCAATTTTCCCAATCATCAATTCCTGACCTCCTATTTCCCAATTTTACAAATTTCACAGCACAATTCAACAAATTATCTAACTTCCTACTTCCATATTTCATTTCCTCAGTGAGCCTACACTTTCATTCTCAAATATTAAAATGTTTCCTAGCATCACATTCTGATGTATAACTTTAAGGTGACCAAGGCTCCTGTAGGCTCACAAGGCATCTCATTCAACATGAATTTCTTTCTGACTCTCTGAGTATCTTATCAAACCTTCATTTGTTTACATTGCCTCTCAAGTTAACCTAGCAGATCTCATCCCTTGCAGAGGGAATTCAAATCTTCATATTCCTATCTCTCTTGAGCTTTGGCCTGCTCAACAAAATCAAAAAATGTTTCAATGTGTCTGAGGCAATGGATCCATCAGGTAGTCTTGAACAAAGAAACCCAAGGTAGTACATAATTCTATGTGACAGCCCTTTATGCACATAATAAAACTTCCACCAATAGTCATTGTCAAATTTTATCACTCACAACAATTTCAGCCTCTCCATTATTGACACTACTACTCAAGTTGAAATTGTCAGGTTCCACTGACCATGTGTGCTCAGCTATACTGGGCAAGTCCTTACTAGGCAGAAATGATGTCTACACATACAATCCCATGCTCTAGTGAGCTCTGGACAAGTAAATTGAGGGTATGGGGTTGGGAGAGTGGTCTGGGCAAGTCCAGGATACTCTTGGCAAAGTATATGGAGAGGTGTGAGTAGTGAGTGAGTACAAATGAGCACAGTATGGAGCTCTGGAGTGGGTCAACAAGGAACTGGGGTTGTCTTTGCTGGCTCAGAACTATATCTGAACAGATAGGCACAAATATGGAATTGGGTTCAAGGGCACAGTAGCAGAAACAGAGATTGGAGGCAAAGGAGATGGGGTTGAATGTGAAGGAAAGAGCTGAGGTGAGACAAGGGACTTTGAAAGAGACAAGATGAGACAAGAGACTTAGAAAAAAGGAGATTGAGATGGGCAAGACAAAAAAGGAAACAGATAAGATTGAGATTGATAAGATGGAACAATGAGACTAGAGACAGGAATTAGGAAACAAGATGGGCAGGACACAATTGTAGGTAATATCAAGACTACCTAACTGATACTACTCTAGTACTTAAGTACTAGCAGGAGGGCTTCCTCTTGTCAAGGGACTCCCATTTCTGGACTTCCTATTCTGGCTTATGATGGCTCTCATTGACTGAATCTCCTTCCCTGAGGCTTGCCCTACACCCCAAGGGCTCCCTCTAGATTCTTGGAGATCCCTGGAGGTCATTCTCTTTTTCAGGAAACCTCCAGAACTTTTTGTATTTCCTCTTTGAGCATTTCCAAGTGTTAGGTTTAGCTCTGGTCATCTGTACAGTTGTTCTCATGCCTCCACTGCCCACTAATGTGCCACACTGAGCAGTGGGGATCCTTAGACTTGTTCTCTTTGGATTCCCCTCTGCTAAGTGATTAGTTACCTTTATTTTATTGATTACTTTCCCTAATATAACTTTGGATTCTTCTCTGCTAGCCACATGGTTGAGCTGCAGCTCATGGAGGTCACCCTTACAGCAGAACAAGTCTCTGACTCTGGTCTGGAAGCTCCTCATAGCCTGCAAGGAATCTCTGAGCCCCTATTTGTCACTTCCCTGCCAGGCTTAAGCACCTGTGGAACTCTATGTCTCAGCTCACCAATCCAGACAGTTTCCTGGAAGCTCTAGCCCTCAGGATGAGGCCTGGACTTGCTTGCTATACCTAGAGAACCAGGTGCAACTGACTCAATCTTCCCTCACCCACCACATGACTGAACTCTACACCCTTTGCCAAACCACCAATCTTATTTCCCAATCCCTCCAGGCACTGCTAGAGCACCTGCCCCCTATCACTGTGCCACCCCTGACAGCCCCAGTAGTCCCCCCAATAGCTCCAGTAAATCTCCAGGCATGGATCCCATGTCCCATGCTCCTAGACACATACAATGGTGACTGCTCCAGCAGGGAGCATTTCCTCCAGTCCTGTCTCACCCACATTCACCTCAGCAGAGACATCTTTGATTCTGACATGTTGAAGATAGCCTGGATACTGTTGTACATGAAGACTGGACAGGCCTCCACCTATGTGCTATGGGTGTTTCAATGCTCCAGAGGTGTCAGGAGCTTTACAGACTGGGCCACCTTTGAAAAGGACTTCCAAGCAGAGTTCTTCCTGATCAATCCTGCCAAATCTGGCACTTTAGCACTGTGCAACAGGGAGCAGTATGGGCAGGGAAGGTGGACATTGGATGAGTACACTGATTTCTTCTAGGCATTGATCAAGCAGGCCACCTACTCAGACAGCCTTCAACTGTGCCTCACATTCTGGGACAGCCTACACCCTGCATTGATAGAGCACATCAACAACCTGGCCAAGGGCTGCCTGGACAAAGAGTGGATTGCCTCTTGATATAAGGTGGCCCAGGACCAGTGGCAGCTCATGGAGATCCAATAGGAGCTACACCACATGCACCCAATTCACTGCCACACTCTGGTGGCAAGTCTCCAGCACCCCACTCCCATGCTTCCAGCACCTGCCCCTGCTCTGGTCATCTCCACACCATGACCCTTGCCACCAGGCATTCCTATGAATGTAGATGCTGCCCAATAGCATCATCCCATGCTGCTGCTATGCCAGAGATGCAAAAGGCTGGGGCACTTCACACAACACTGCCTACTAGGTCTTAGGGTGCACTACCTCTAAACCACTGAGCAAGAAGAGCTGCTCCTGCAACTGTTGGCTGTGAAGGATGCCACTGGAGCTCTGTCACCAGATGAGCTGGCTGTAAGGGTGACCTCTGGGGGCTGCGGCTCAGTCACACAGCTGGCAGAAGGAGAATCCAAAGTATATTAGAAAGTATCTAAATAGAACAACAGTAGCTACTC